>PVLD010019501.1:0-36265 GCA_004027595.1 Dinomys branickii
CTCCTCCTCCTCCTCCTCCTCCTCCTCCTCCTTCTCCTTCTCCTTCTCCTCCTCCTCCTTCTTCCTCTTTCCTTCCTTCCTTTCTTCTCTCTGTCTCTCTCTCTCCCTCTCCTGTTTGTACTGGGATTGAACCTAGGCCTTCACACTGAGGCCCCTTTTGGTTCTCTTGAGATAGGTTCTTGCTAAGTTGCAGTGTTGCCCAGGCGCTGCTCAAACTATTTTTCTGCCTTAGGCTCCCAGAGTGTTAAGCTTATGGGCCTACTACCAAAATGCCTGGCTAGGAGTCATTACCTACTTCAGTTAGGAAAACTTAAATTTTCTTTTGAAGTTTAAATATAGAAATCTGCTGAAATAAACTGACAGTGGGCTGGTGAACAGGAAAAAGAAGTGCACAAATTTACATGTACAGGAACATCAAGTGAAGATGAAAATCTAAAACTTAAAAGCTGAAATAGTCTCTTCAGAGTGGAAGTGAAGGTGGTATGCAGGCCACCCCGCGAGGGTAAATGAATGAAGGGAAGAAGTGGGCCATCAGAATATTTTGCTTGAGAGAGCTGGTTACAATAAAGTTGAATATAAAGACAATAATAATGTAATGCTGAAGAGACGGAGTCATTGCAAAAGAGTTTGAAAGAAGGAAATATGGAAAATAGATATTTTATTCTTCACAATTGTAAATGCTAATTATAAATTCTGAACTCTGTTACTATCCATTTAACAGATATCTGATGAGATGTATATTATGTGTCAAGCTTTTTATTTATAGGGGGCTGGAAATAGAGAAATAAGGTAAACAGACCAGACTTTGAAATTTGTATTCTGGTAAGAATTATAGTAAGTGAAAAGACAAATTAATAAACACACAAACTCAGTCGACACGATGATACTTGATAAGAGGAAATAAATCAGAGTGCTGCCAGACTGGTTAAAAATAAACATTCATTGGGTTGCATCATCAGGGAAAAATCCCTCAGTGGGGTTTATTTTTGAACTGAAACTTTAGTGAGAGGAAGTTACCTGTAGAATGACTTGACAACTACTGGATGGGAAAGGGACTACAAAGAGAGTGAGAGTTATCATCAGATACACTCTCATATGCAAAGAAATCTAGATAAGAGCTCATGATTCCTTGGGCTTGGATGTGCAAGTGGATGCGGTTGGTCTTAGGATATAATTTGGATTTGGGGTACTGTGGGCACTGGAGAAGTCCTGGTAGAGACAGGGAGAATAGTCAAGAATGGCTTGATGTTTCTGCCTGAGAATCCAGGCTATGTGTAGTGCCCTACTGAGATAAGAGAGAAACAGAGAAATGGGGGAAAATAAAAATCTCTTTGGGAATGTTGTAATGCTAGTTTGACTTTGCAGTGGAATTGTCAGCTAGGCTGTACACTGTAAAAGTCAGAGCACTACAACTTACTTTAAGGCATTAGACTTGATAAAATTGCCTAGGAAAATAATGCATGGAGAGATAGAGAGAGAGAGAGAGAGAGAGAGAGAGAGAGAGAGAGAGAGAGAGAGAGAGAGGAAAGAAGAGTTAATGATCATTCTAATCTTCCAAGAATATTCTTTCTTTCAGGGCACATTTTCTTGTTTGCCTGCTCAAGGATCTCTAAAAGCTTCTCCATTTTCCCTAGAATTCAACTCACTTTAATGCATATTTATTGAATGAGAATCCCTTATCTTTTCTAATTGCTAAGATTCACATTGCTATTTCTGTTTCTGTAACCTTCTGTGTATTAAAAATTAACTCTGTTCTAATAAAGTTTTGGCCTTTGCTTCTGTCTTTGGGAAAGTGTTCTCTAAGGCTTTACAGTGTCCTACCTTATAGTAGTGTCTGTACTGGCTTCTGGTCTAACAGTGTAATTCAGGGCTGGGGATATAGCTCAGCTGCACAAGCACTTGCCTGGCAAGCACAAGGTCCTGAGTTCAATTCCCAGTACAAAAAAAAAAAAAAAAAAGGCCTTAACAATGTGATTGAGATTGATGCTCTTGGGCCATGTGGTACATGCCCTGTGTTCTAGAGCAACTAGAGAATAATGGTATTAATTTGATCTCTAGAAAAGGCTGAATGCTGAAGGTCAGTTATTCAGAAAATATGTGATTTAGCCATAATAAAAATCCTGGACACCAAGGGCCTGAATGAGATTCATTAGTCAGTAATATTCCATGTCTACACATCCAACATAGTAGGATGATTCAGTACTGGCACCCGTGGCTCCATGGGGAAGAGATGGCCAGAGCTCTGTGTTTGTTTGGGAATTTCTTAGGGTCTCCCCATTTTGTCTCCTCCTTCAATGAATTTTAATCCACATCCTTTCCCTGTAATAAACCATAACCCTGAGTATAAATAGTTTTTAATATAGTCAATAAATACTTTTAATGATTTAGTAAAACCCATAGTAGATTGAGGTACTCTCTGAATTTGCAGTCGGTATTGGAGGAGGGCTGCTCCATGTGGGGACTCATCTCTCTAACTTGGTGATTGGGTTTAACTCTGCACATTTGTGTTGGGGGTTCACACATTCTTGTTTTCTTTTATTTAGCACTTCCATGTATTTGTGCATTTTTTCTACACCAAGAGTGATTCTCCCAGAGAGCATTTGTTTCATTCATGTTCTTCTCAACTTCTAGCACCATCTGAGAGCTCTAATATGTTCTCAAAATGTGTGTTGAATTTAGTAGTTGTTTTGAGTCAGTTTTGTTTCTTTCTGTTTCTGTCTCTGTCTCTGTTTTGGTGTCTGCCTGTCTCTAAATAACTGTTATATTTCTCAAAATATACTCCTTGGGCCATTTAGTCTATTTTATTTATTTTTTGTGTTCCATAAAATGACATTTATATGTGTTTCTGTGGAGGGTGACTAGAGAAGGAGGGTGTAGGAAGAAAAATTTTATGAATGTGATTTTCTGTCCTGTTTGACCTCCACTTAGTAAATGGTATAGCTTCATCTTCCAGAGGCAGAGGCTGTAGATCTCAGATTCCTGTAACATTAGGAGGATCCTCAGCAGTTCCAGTGATTGTTTTGGTATATTTGAGGGAGAAGGTACTTCAAGATGAAGCCTTGAATCCCCTAGTTCCTCTGTTTGGTGTAGTTGTATTTGTCCTCTAATATTACATTCTCCAACATGGTAGGCATTAAACAAAACCAGCTAGTGGATGCTTGAATTATGACTAGTCCACATTGGGTGTGCTCTAGGCAGAAAACATGTGCTGGATTTTGAACACTTAGTACTAAAAAAAAAGGAATGTAAAATATTTCATTAATGACTTTTATCAACTGATCACATACTGTAACGATGCTTATTAAATAAATTTTATCCTAAATGGTTGAGATCAGAAATGCTTTAGCTTTTAAGTTGCTTTTTTCAAGCTTGGGACTATTTGCTTATACACAGTGAGATATCATGAGGGTGAGACTCAAGTTTAAAGATGAAATTCATTTGTGTAACATTACTTAGGGGTAATTATATAATATTCTTAGCTTGCCTACATTCTGACTGTGTCCTGTCACATGAAGGCGGGTGTAGAATTTTTGACTTGTATAATCATGGTGCCGAAAAGTTTCAAATTTGGGAGCTTTTTCGATTTTGGAGCATTTTAATTAAGGATGTTCAAACTGTAATACTTCTGACATCTTGGGGTAGATAAAGCCTATTACTAAAATTAATTTCATCCATTTTTTAACGTAAAATGTAAGTGTAATTTGCTTACATTTGCATAGCAAACGCTTGTCTATGGCTACACCGCCCTGAACACACCTGATTTCATCTGCATAGTGGATGCTTTATCTCTCAGATAGCAACGCTCAGAGAGCGCTGCAGGGTTTGTCTCTCCTCCAGCTCCATCGCCCTGGTCCCCCTCACTCCCAGGTGGCAGTAAATGAGGATCTGGAGGATATAGGAGACACACCTGGCTTTTGTGCTGAGGAAAATCAGGCAGCTCCCTTCCATGCTTTTCGTTTTTTGTCTTTTTGAGACAGGGTCTCACCATGCAGTTCAGGCTGGCCTTGAGCGCACTTTGTAGCCCAGGCTGATCTCGAACTCGCAATGATCCTCCTGCCTTAGCCTTGTGCATGCTGGGATTCCAAACCTGCACCACCGCGCCCACTGCTTTTTGTTTTTAATGGTTGTTTTCTTTACTTTTTAAGAGGTAGGAAAGATTAAAACAATGAAATGTTTGCCTTCAGTTGTCATCCCCTAAGATGTTCTTGAAAAAGCATCCAAAACAAAAAGTTTGGGGTTCAGGCATGGCTCACGCCTGTATTCCCAGCACTAAAGAGGCTGAGGCGGGGGATCGTTCTGGGTTCGAGGCCAGCCTGGGCTACATAGTGAGTTCAAGGCCGGCTCGAACTACACAGCTAGACCCTGGCTCACAATAAAACAGAACACAACACAAAGAAACAAAAAGTTTGGGAAGCATGTCGATAGCTACAATTTAAATAGTCAAAAAGCATCTTAAACATGTCAATTCTTCTAATATTTGTTTAAGATGGAAACTTCAAAAATGTTGATTTCTTTCAAGTTTTCAAAAAAAAAAAAAATCTTTCCAGAGCTAAGCAGAGATCACATATGCCAAGATTTTGTGAAAAGGACCTTTGTTGAAATTTTACTAGCTCTGAAAATTTGGTTGTCATAGAGTCCACATAACCTTCCATGAAATGTCAGGAACATGCTATTTTGGTAGTAACCTTATCTGTATTCTAAGGCACAACTAATGAGAATCTCCATAACAGGGGAAGAAAATTACTGGAAACTGACAGCTTAGATCTAGTAATGAATGGTATTGGTGACTTCTTTAAAGTAGAAGCCGGCTCCTGGTCTTACCACAAACTCATTGAACTATTGTTAATTTTACAAAAGCACCTATTTTATTTCTCTCATATCCTGTAGTGTTGAGTGGACATCTCCTTTCACCCCCATAACCGCAGGGACTACCTCTTGACCTGTCTAACATTCATTAACCGATAACCCAAAGATGGTATGCTTGACGAGCTGAGGCTAGGGTGGTGTGCGCAAGTCCCCCATGGTGTACAAGTCATTGTCTTTTTCTTATCAAATGTGAATGGCCCTGAGCCTCACAAATACAGCTAGTTTAATTATATCTCCTCTTAAAGTCCGTTGAGTCATTCAAAATACATTTTTAAAGGCTTCCAGTGAAAAGCATAAAAGGGAAAAAAATCTTTTAACCATAATTTAGTAATTCTCCAGCCTTGAATTTTGGCTTTCTTTGCTGCCTAAGTGGTCATATATTTTATAAGCCTTGCTAATTTGCTGTTAAATTTGCTATTTATATGATCCGAGATGATTTGTTGGACTTCACTGAACAGAAAGATTTTTTTATTAGCAGCCAGTGCTTTCAAAGTGGTGGTTTTTTTCACACCATCAAGGCCACTTTCTCAACTTATTGACAGCTTTATGAGTGTAGCTGGATAAAGAACAGTTTCCTGTATCCAAAAGCGTTTTGCATTCCATGGGGCAAAAACTTGGATTTTAATTAGGATATAAGAACCTTCCTTTCTCTCCCAACATTCCCTGGGGGCACAGAGCAGTAACACTTGCATTTAGATAGTTAATCACTTTTCCAGGCTCAGCCCACTAAAATTAGGAAGCGTTTAAGGTCAAACGCTTACCTGGATGCAGGCCAGCCCAAGATGGTATTTATTTCTGCACATCTGTATTTTGTATACATACACGCACCATTTTGCCTTTCTAATTGATGGAGAGTATTTTGCCTACTGTGAAAGCTGTCATATGAATACTGTTGAGAATTTTATTTGAACCTATACTGACATTTTTTTCACAGAAGGATGAAATGTACTCTCTACTTGTCCCAAATGTGATTGCTTTCTGCATGAAGCACCAGGCAAATTCTCCTCATTCTTTCGTTCTTGTCCTAACCTCACGATGCAATGTATTTATAGGACTTTTATGGTTTTATGTTTCTATTACATTATTCTTTATTGTTCTAAATATACTCAGTAGATTCTTTCTCTTTACAAAATAGTGTTAGGGCTTTGATGATGAAAATAAGGAGGCATTCAATACTAAGTGAACATTTTGGGGCTCAGGGCAGTGCCTGGTGTGTACAATTTGCTAGCATCTGTGTATCTTCTCCTCTGGGGAAAGTACGTGCCTCCAGAGCACGCCAGTTGGCTGTCACTGCTCCCTTGCTCTGCTTTTGCAGAAATTTGCTGTCAACAGTCAGACTTAATGGGCTTCTACCAAGAGTGTGGACGAGCAGTCTTTGATGTCTCACTTGGGTGGTATTGAGCTAATAGTCAGACACTAGGACCTCCTGAAACCGTACTGACTTAGTGAAGTAACAGGGCTTTGGTAGAAAAATGGCTCTCAGCAAATTCTTCTGAGTTGTCCCCTTTTTATTAGCAGTCGTCTTATTTCTTGACTTGAAAATGAACAAAAGTAAAGAGGGGAGGCTCCCAAACGCGGACTTTTATCCATGGGTGAAATTCTGGCAGCTTAGCAGTTCCACTGGTCAACTTCAGCTATGCCTCAGTAAGTGTGAGAATCTGAAGCAGAGGTCCATTCCACTGAGCTCAGCTTTAAAGGTGGCCTGCATCTGGACACCTTCACTGCTTTTGTCCCGTCTTATCCTCAGTGAACACTGTCTCCCTCTCACACCCACAACATTTGGAAACATCTGGGCAATTTATAACTAGCAACAAAATCCAAAGTAATTCTCAAAATATTGCTCTGTGAGTGGTTTGCTTAGAAGGTGCCCACCAGTTCCTTAAAATAGTGAGCATGACACACCCTGCGGTGCATTCAGACTTGGGGCTTTGCTGTATCATTCGTGTGCATACAGCTTTCTAAATGAATGATGGCATTTATAACTAAGGGCTACTCATGCTGAGTTTTCCTCTATTTGCTTTTCTATAGATTGCTGTGAAAATTCGTTCTCTTCTATTCAGTGAGAAATAACTATTTTCTTTGTGAGCCACTTTCCACTCATAATCTGAGCAGCTCCAGCGTCTCTGCTCCCACAGTTATTTATAACACAGATAGGACAGTGAAATTGTGCTTTAGTATCGTCCATTTCTGCCCTGCCCATTCTAACAATCACGTTTCTCTTTTTGGTCTAAGGAATGACTAGACTAACTCTGCTTTTTGCAATTAGTGTCTCTTGATGTTTCCTTTCCTGATAAAATTTCCTTTGCTGGAGTTACTGACCTTGATCCTGTGGAAAGGAAGGTAGGAGTCTTTGGTTAAGTCTGCCCTGATTAGCTCTGATGAGTTGGATATCACTTAATCCGGGTCTCAAATGCTTCGATTTACACAACCAAGAGTGAGAACAAATGTTCCCCTAGGGCAGCAGCGGCGAACCAATGGTCTGCTTGCCACAGTGGGCTGTTGGTATCACTGATAGCTCTAAAAGGCTGACCATCACTGTGGGCCTAGGTTCTTCCCAATTGCTGTATTTTGGTGTCTTTAAAAGCCTGTTTCATTCATTGGAATTCTTGGTGCAGAAATGTAACTCAAGCAATGACATAACTAGGCTGGTTTTGGGACTTCATTTAATGCATTGGATGTATGGAATGTTTTGGAAAATGTTTAAATTTTCCTTTATGAAGTTGACCTTAGTTCTTAGGGTTTATGGTCTTCATAGTCAAACAGGCCTCAGCTCAATTATTTCCTCTCTTCCATTCCTAGATCTCTTTTCCATCCTTTTATCTTTTTCTCCCTCCCTCCCCTTCCCTCCCCTCCCCTCCCTGCCTTTCCCTTCCCTTCTTTCCCCATGTATATCTTTATGAAAGTATGTAAATCTTCTGTGGGTCTTCTTGAGGTACCTCTGATTCCATAAATCTCTTTGACCTGTACTAAATCCTACTCCGTGCACTTGGGAGGCACAGATTTAATCCCTTTAGGAGGGTTTCTGTTTGATTTCATGATGCTCTGAGGCATCACTTCTAATCTCTCTCAAGTCTTAACAATGCATTTCTCAGTCATACCCTACGCTCCGTCATTGCCTCAGCCTTCCTGACAGTTTCTGCACTCGGTCTTTGTTCAGGATCCTTTCTTAATTTTAAGATCCCCACTAGCTTTTGAGAAGGGATAATTTTCAAAATTATAAATGTTAGCTCTCCTTTGCTTGCCTGGCCTTTCCTCTAGTTCTCTCTCATTTTACTATAAGCGGCAAGAAAGAAGCAATTGAGGATTTTAGTGATTGCCTGGAATTTCCTCACTATACTGCTGGTTGACTAGCATGTGCCTGCTTTCTACAGTGTTTCTGAAGTTTCTGCCACTTTATAACAAAGAACTTTCCTTTCTCTTGTTTCAAGTGAGATTTTCTTCAAGCCTTCAACTGCAATATTCTTAAAAATTCCAAGAATTTTCATTAATATTCTCCCCAAAGTCCAGTGCTTGATTCCAAAGCCATTCCCACATTTTAGGTTTTTGCTTTGTTTAAAGTAGAAAAGCACTCATAGCATTAAAGGTTAAATGGAATAAAGTGAAATAATGTCCTGATGATTCCTGACTAAATCGCTCAGCAAGGCTGCATGAACTTCTCCAGGTATCAGTAAGAGCTGAGACTAATTTTCCAAATATACAAGAATGCTCCATCTTTAACTATGCGAAGGAAAGAAAGCAGAACTAACAGCTTCTTACAGCCCTTTCACACATGGATTGAAGAATTTTGGAATCAGGTGGGCTGCTCCTTTTAGGGTTGGGGATTTGGAGTGTTTTCTGAGGATGACTGGACTCTGGGTAGTGATTAATGCAGACCACATCTATTTGAGATTTTGGCTATGTCAAAGATTTAGCCGATAGTGTGAAATGACCACCTGAAGGTTTTCCTAAGGCCTGGCAATACATTAGAGAATTAAAACTAGAATTTTTCTATAGTTAACAGATGGTGCACTATAGTTAAACGCAAAATGTTTCCCAAAGGCCCACCCAGTAAATCCTTTGTCGCCAGCTTGGTGAAAACCAAGAAGTGGGAAGTATTCAGGTTACCTGGGCATGCCCTGGAAGGGGCTGCTAAAACCCCAGTCCCTTCCATTTTCTCCTTTGCATTTCCCATCTATGAGGAGAGCAGCCTTGCTTTACCATGCGCTTTTCCAATGAAGTGCTGCCTCACCATAGGCACAAAGCAATGAGGCCAACCTACCATGGACTATATCCTCAAAACAGTGAGCCAAAGCAAACCTTTCCTTCATATAAGCTGATTATCACAGGTATTTGTTACAGTAATAGAGAGTGGACTAATACACAATGATATGTTTTTCACATGGGCCATATTTTTCTTCTTTGTAGTTTTACATAAATAAAACCTATTTATGTGTATTTATCTATGTGTGTGCTGCAGTGTGTGTGTGTGTGTGTGTGTGTGTGTGTGTGTGTGTAAGTGGCTCTGGTGGTCAGAAATCCATATGATTTCTAATTCAGAAATATGTAATTTTACTTGAGAAGCTACCTACCTAGTTTTACTTATTATCCATAAAATTCTTTTAAAAAAGGATATTTACATCAGCCTAAGATCTGCCAGTAATTATATACTTTGACATGTGGATATTTCTACCCAATAGTACAAATACTATTTCCTTAAGCATTTCTTTAAGACTGGAATGCTTTTGGGGAATTGTAAATATGATAACTGTTTGTTCCACTAGTTTTTCAGGCCAGTGATCACCAGCTGGTTAATCACCAGTGTTCTGCAACCTTATGTGGTTTCAGATCTTTGTATGCTGTCATTCTCACAGCCACAATTTCCTCTTTTACTCATTCCATAACTATTTAGTGAGCATTTACTATGTGCTAGGTATAAACAGCAGGGCCAAGGGCAAGTTGCAACACTTGCCCTTAGAGAGTTTAGAGTCTCCTGAAGAATATATGAAACATGAATGTGAAAATAAGCACAAATAAGTATAAAGGCGGCAAATTTGGTAAGTACTTTAATAGATAAAGGGGAATTGCTGTGGGGAGGACTGCTGAGAAAGGTGGTGCTTACACAGTGGTTAATCAGGGAAGATCCAAATGAAGAGGAAAGGATGAAGGAAAGCTGCATTCAGCAGAACATGACCAGCGCACAAACAGATGCACTTGTCAAAAGGTTTGTTGCATTTTGCTGACTTTAAGCAATTTAGTGAATCTGTAAATTGAGTCTGACCAGGAGTGGTGGTAAAACTGGAATGCCTGGTAGAGTATGGCCATGCAATCCTTAGCAACAGAAAGTTTAAATTTTGTCCTGAGGGTAAGAAGGGTGACTTAACCAAACTTGTATTTGGAAATGATCACTTTGAGTTTAGCAGTAGAGTGTACTGTGAGGGGCCAGGCTGTGAGGGGCCAAATGCACGTACAAATCAGGGCTGTCTTTAAGAAAAAAGTAGTATGAATTAAAAATGAAAAATTAGGTACTAAACCAGCCATTTGTTTAGAACTAGAAAACACAAATTATAAATCTAAATTTTTTATTCTTTGGCACGGGGAATTGAATTTAGGACCTTGTCCTTGCCAGGCAGGCACTTGGGCTGTTGAGCTATATCCCCAGCACAAATTACAAATTTAAAAAGGTTGAAGAATGCCACAAAACCAAAAGAATAACGTTTTATGGATCTATCACCAGCATGCTTCTGTGAAAGATCCTCCACCATGTTTATAGACATGAAACCCTTCTATTCGCATCTTCATATGACAATCACTTTGTTAGAATGTTTCCGATGGACAAGATAAGACAATAATATAGTTCTTCCTCAAGTATGCTGATGGAAATTTTATTAAGTATTAGCAGTTTATGAAAGTTTATTTTCACATTTTCTTTTTTTAATGTAAATTTTTAGTTGGCTTGTCTAATTAGAGGGAACTGCTAAAGGGTGATTTCACATATGAACAAAAGGATTTTGTCATAGTACATCAAATTTTCTCATGCAGTTACAAACTGAACATTTTTTTGAGGGGAGGGAGGTCTTTTTGAGGCAGGGTCTTGCTATTCAGTTTAGGCAGGCCTTGAGCTCACTTTGTAGCCCAGACTGGTCTCAAATGTACAACGATCCTCCTGCTTCAGCCTCCCTAGTGCTGGGATTATAGGCATGCACCACCACGCCCAGAAAAGCTCGTTCAATTATTGATTCTAATTACAATATTTCACTTGTTTTTTTTTTATTTTTTTGATGGATGATGACCAGATGTACAGTTGGTCTACACTTGCAGAAATATCCCAGGAACTCTAGGGATACTCCTGGAAGTCTTGTTCCCCTATGGGAATAATGACCAGAACAAAAACTGAACTACAGTCATGTACTTCACGGTGATGTTTTGGTTGAGGACAGATGGCACACATAAAGGTGACTCCATAGACGGTTGGAGACAAGCTCTTATCACCTAGTGCCGTAGTAGCTACGGAGGTCTTAGGGTGCATTTCACTCCTCATGTTAGTGCTGGTGTTGCTATAAACAAACCTACTGTGCTACCAGTGAAATAAAATACAGATACAGTGAGTAGGACTTGACAGCGATAAATGCTTATGCTGCCTGTTTATGTGCTTAGAATACCGCACATTTTGGAGTTATTTTAGAGGGTTCTTCTGCTTATGAAAAGGGAATTTCACTGTGAAATACTGTGCCCTGTTCTTCCAGGAGATGCAGCCTCATGCATCTTCTATTTACCACCTCTCCTGAGATTCAGAGTTGCCTCTTGTGCCTGCTGACTCCCACTCTCCCACCTTCCTGGCTCCAGCAGGCTACATCATGGCGTTTACGTGCCATACAGCAGAGGCCTGGAGTCGGCTCTGACATCCAGATCTGTGTGAATGTGCACCGTGGTATTTCCACTGTGATGATACAGGCTGACCATGTGACTCTCAGAACGCGTCCCCATTATTCACACCTCAGAGTGCACCTCCAGTGTCCAGCCTCCTGTGGCTGAGCGTGAGGGAGTGTCTCTGACACACACACACACACACACACACACACACACACTTACAAAATACCCCTGTAGGAACATACTAAGAGGGCTCTTTCCCAGCCTCACGGGGCTGGAGAAATTGAGGGAGCATGAAGTTTAAGCTTTCCAAGCCTCAGGTGCCCCTGTTCCTACAGACAAGGTGGAAATGGAGGAGGGAGAAATCTCACCTGAAGACAGGGATCTTGCTGGGGCCAGCGCTACCGTGTCAGGATGTTTTAGGTATCTTCTTTGAGGAGGCATGTCATAGACAGCAGTAGGGGATTTAATTTTGTATGGGTTTGTGGAAAAGCAAAGGGGCATACAGGGGGACTCACAGCTCTGCAGTTTAAATAACTAGAGGAGGTGTCATCATTGAGACTTGAGACATAGCTAGCAGGTAAGACATGTAAACACAGTCATCACCCTTGCATCAGTAGATCTGCTTCCTGCAGTTTCACTTATCTGTAGTCCACTGTAGCCCAAAAGTAGTAAGTGGATATCTTCAGAAGGGAACAAGTTTAAATTTGATAGGTTTAAAATTGAAGTTTAAAATGATGTGCCCTTCTGAGTGTGATGAAACCTCATGCCATCCTTAGGAAGCAAATCAACCCTTTTTCTCACATAGACATGCTATATAAGCTAAAAGTGCCCACCAGTCATTTAGCAGTCATCTTGGTCATCAGATCAACTACCTGGTATGGAAATGCTCATGTTAAGTATTCCCTGTATCGCATCTGAATACCACGTCACAATGTGAATAAATACGGCATCACCTCCCAAGCAGAGGAAAGGCAGGTAACAGTCCAGTAAAATATTTCGAGAGCAAAAGAGGAGAGCACATTCATATAACTTTTATTACAATAAATTATTAGTTATTTTATTTTTAGTTATTTTAAATCTCTTACTATGCCTAATTTATGAATTAAACTTTCTGATAGGCATGTAGGTATAGGAGATACCATAGTAAATGCAGGGCCTTGCACCGGTTGTGATTTCAGACATTCCCTTGGGGTTTTGGAGCCTATCTCCTATGCATAACAGTACTTTTTTTTTTTTTTTTGTGGTACTGGGGATCGAACTCAGGACCCTGCGCTTGCTAGGCAAGCGCTTATTCCACTGAGCTATATCCCCAGCCCCTCCTATGCATAACAGGGTTACGGTATGGCTGAACCTGAAGAGCCTGTGTGATAATTGAGTTGGCAGTGGGGTCTGGAGAGCTATCTGGGTGGTGCTGCTGGAACCGATGGATTGGGAAGTTGGTGGTACCATCAGTCAGTGGAGTGCTGGGACTGGGCCAGGGATTTGCCACCTTGCCGTAGATAGAGGGGCTCCGCAGTTACTGAAACCAGGTTGATGGTCCTGACTGGCCTACAGTCCCCCTGCTACTGTCTCCATGCCACCATGAGGCCTGCTTCTTTGACCTTACTGAGCATGCCTCATGGCAAAAATTCCTGAGCCCAAAGTTCAGGGACCATTAGCGAGACAACTCTCTCAGTTTATAATCAAGTAACAAACCAGGAAATGTTTTTCCTACTTCTGTGAGTCTTAGTTGCTTTCTCAAAAAATATACATTTCTCTGCTTATTGTTATTTGTCTTTTATGTGCTATTCACACATTTTAATTCTCATTTTATTGCTACAATCATTTTAAACATGCTTATTAATGGTTTTTATGTAATAAACATCCACCCCTGAAATATTTTCATTCTACCTGCTCTTTCTTTTATGTTAGCTTGTTCTCACCGATAATATCATTTTTTTGGTAAGCATTGCCTTTGTTTTTAAGTTTATTTTGCTTTGTTTTAATTTTGATCTACTATTCCTTGCAAATTATCAGTAGGAGGGTAGGAATTTTTGAGGTCTAGTGTAAAAGTAGTTTCTCTGGAAAAGATTATGTAGGGTTCTGCCTAGAGGAATTGCTGGCTCCTGGAATTACTTTAGATGAATCTCTCAGTTTATTTATTGCTTACTTTACTGGGTTTTAGAATTTTCTCAGGGCATGAAATGAATGCAGACCTCAGAAGAAACTCATAGTTGTAAAGTCTGAAGGAAGTCTTGTTTTCTTCATCCAAAGACAAGGTAGAGATGGGAACTTTTATTTTATTTTTGCAATGCTTGATCCTAAGGTAGGTTTCAGTCTTTTTCCCCTGATAACTTTATGTCACCAAGGATTTTCAGATTCACAGCAAGTTTTGTTTCCAACTTTTAACTTTGTCAGTGATAAGGAATGTTTTTTGGGGAAAGAGACACATGCCTAGACTTAGACTCCTTTCCCAGGGCCGTTACTAACAGTAAAGATTTGGGTAACAGTTACGCAGATGCCCTTAGGCTAGTTAGCAGCTTTGGAGCTCACTTCACCAGATTCATGAATTAGCTCTGTAATCGGCCTCTAAGGATTTCCCTTATTTCATTGCCAGCTCAGCCACTTGTAAAATGATCAGTTTTAGGTATTTGGTTTCCAGAGGGTTATTCAGATTACTGCTGGGCCTGGAAATCAGCCATGCTTTTCTCCTGCAGTTCCCAGTCCTCTGCAGCACTTCTGTCCTTTTTTTCTCTTGTTGACAAGAGAATGGCATGTCATTTCTGAGTTCCCAAATTAGCTGTTCTATCCGTATGGAATCTACTTCCTTCTCAATCAGTCCTTAAAGACCTGGAACGTTCTCCTCCGCCACCGACCGCAAACTGTCCAGCCACCATCCTGAGAGCTCCCTTCTCTGCAGATTCATGTGGCGCACTAATCCTGAATCCAACGGCTTTCAGTATTTTGTTTACTCCTGTATTTTCTCTGTTATTTCATTAAAGGATATTTTCAATTATTAAAAATTCTTAAGCCATTTCACACTTAAAAGTGCCTTTGGTTTGCTCTTCAATTTGATAATGGCTTGCCTGGTTTAATATAGGTTTACAAAAAATCACCTGGACTTCCGGTCTTAGCTCCAGCATCTGAAGAGCTTGGAAGCCATCGCTTTTGTCCTTACAATAAGAAAAAGTCCAAATGCATTAACCAATAACTTTTCTTAGGCCCACCATAGGATGGTGCTACCAAGGTAAGCTTCTACTTCAAATCTGGAGACACTAGAAAATCCAGAGTGTCACAGCTGGTCTGTCAACTGGAGTAGAAGCTGTAAGGACCTTGAACTGGTAGGAACACAATAAGAGTAATTTTGATGAATTACTGGAGGTTGAGTGTGGATTGGTGTGAAAGTGACAGTCTCCAAGGGGCTGTACACTTATGAGTGTTACTTCCTGGAACCCACCCAGTCCTTGTAAAAGAACCAGAAATGATCTCCCAGTGATTTTACTGGGGGAAGGGAAAATCAATTTTTTGCAAATGTCCAGAGGGTTCTATATAACAAATGACTACTCTCTACAGGAAACGACTTTATCAGCTGCTTATGACACCTACAGAATAGCACATTTACCCAGATTTAGCCTTCTGTGGTCTTCCTGTTTCAAAGCAATGAGAAAGGAATGCTCAGAAATATTTGTGATGGTCACAGCCCAGAAATACACACCCACTGAGAGACTGTGATTTTTTAATTAATTAATTTGTTTATTGTCATTTTGAGACAGGGTCTTGCTATGCAGTTCAGGCTGGCCTTGAGCTCACTTTGTAACCCGGGCTGGTCTCAAACTTCTCCTGCCTCATCCTCCCAAGTGCTGGGATTACAGTGGTGAGCCACCACGCTTGGCAAGACTGTGATTTAATAATGAGCAAGCATCACAACCATATTCTAACATTTACCACATTTTGGAATGATCAAATTGGGAATTTAAAGTAATTATTTTAAGATTTCAAATGCAAGAAAAGATTAGTAAACAGGGATGAAAACTCTAAAGAATGAAAATAAAATGCTAAAGAAATGAAGAATGTCTTTGGTAGGATTATCAGTAGACTGGACATAGATGAGGAAACCAGGAGTGAGTGGGTCAGTGTCAGCCTACTGAACTGAAGTTCAAAGAAAGAATATTTGAAAATCTCAAAATAAGTCAGAGAGTTAAGGTACACATCGTTGGAACACACCAGAACAGGAAAGAGAACAGAGCAGAGCAAAATGCTTGACGCTTGCCTAGCAAGTGCAGGGTCCTGAGTTCGATCCCCAGTACTGCAAAAAAAAAAAAAAAAAAAAAGAACAAAATGCTTGAAATAATAATGGCTGAGGTTTTTGCCAGAATCAGTGAGGGACAAAAATACAGATAAAAGAAATTCAGAGGATAGAAAATAAGGTAAATATCAGCAAAACAAAGCCCTTACACCTAGGTACATCATCTTTAAACTGAACAAAACTAAAGATAAATAGAAAAGTCTTGACAAAAAGTGGGCATTATAGCTTGTGTCTCAATGTCCCCCCGGAGCCTCACATGGTCCTACGTGGGGTTTTTCAGCAGTTAGGGTGAGAATTAGTGTTCCAAGACCAGGCACTTGACCCATACAGTTAAGAGAGAAGGAAGCCTGGCTGCAGCTCCAGCTGGCAGCAGACCTTGGTGTCATCCATGTGGTGCTGGCTTTAGGCTCATACACAAGGCAAGAGCTGTGGGGTCAAGGCTTCCACCCGACTTCAAAGGAGACGCGGGGGCCAGCCGCTGTGCCCCCGAGAGGTCAGAGAGTGAAGCTGTGAGTGTGACACTGATGGTGCAGTAGAGATCCCGGACCTTCAGTGAAGCCAGGGATGCAGATCATCTGAGGAAAGCTGCAAGGAGGGAGCAGAGCAAGCCCAAGAGAGAAGCCCTGGGAGCTACAGCCACCAGCAGTGATGCAGCGGCAGAGCCATCCCATCCTTTGGAGTTCATATTTTGCCACAGATTGCCTCAGGTTGTGAATCCATGCTGCACATGAAACCACAGGACTTAAGGGAACATTACATAATAGCCAAAGGGTGAAGCCTCCTGAATGGCATAACAGTCCTTAACCTGACAACAGAGCATCACAATATCTGAAGCAAAAACTGGTAGACACCGAGTGAGAAGGTGGGTAACTCCATTATACGTGGAGTTGGCAACACATGTCTTTCAGTGATTTGTTGATGAAGGAAGGAGTGGGGAAGTAAAAACTCAATCCGCTTAGTCTCTTGGACATTTACCAGACACTCCACCCGGTAACACCACAATTCAAATTTTTCTCAAGCTTACATGGAATATTCTCCAAGAGAGACCAAATTCTGGGCCACAAAACACAGCTTAACAAATTCAAAAGAATAGAAATCATGTGAAGTGTTGTTTTCAGACTGTAATGGAATTAAACTATCAATCAGTAGGACAATGGTACTGAAAATAATTCAATATTTTAACATTATATCCTCCGTTTCATTTTTTACTTTGAGATAGGATCTTGCTAAATTGCTAAGTTCCAAGGCAGGGCTCGAATTTACAACCCTTGACCCTCTTGCCTCAGCCACCCAGAGTGCTGGAATTCATCCTTGGTTCTCCTGCCTCAGCCTGCCGGAGTGCTGGGACTACAGGCATGCATCACCACACTCAGCCAAACATTACACTTGTAAATAACATGTGAATCAAAGAAGAATTCTGGATTTTTTGTTTTTTTTTTTTGTTTTTTTTTTTTTGTTTTTTTTTTGTCTTTTTTAGATAGGGTTTTGCTATGCAATTCAGACTGGCCTTGAACTCACTTTGCAGCCCAGGTTGGTCTTGAACTCATGGCTGTTGCCACACTTCAGCCTCCCAAGTGCTAGGATTACAGGTGTGCACCACCATGCCTGGCAAAAGAAGAATTCTTAAGCAAAATTTTAAAATAGTTTGAAATAACTGGGCTCAGTAGTGATGTCCCAACCACTAGTCTTGGCTAAAGCAAGAAAATAACTTGAGAGAGGAACTCAAGACTAGATGGGGCAACATAGTGAAATCCTATCTAAAAGATAGCTTTAAATAAATCATTGGGTACAAATTTATCAAAATTTGTAGAGTGCAGTGAAAGGATTTCTTTAAAAAACGTATAGTAATAGATGCATGTATTAGAAATTAAGGAAGATGTAGAGTCAGTAAGTACAAGCCTCCTTAATAAACAAAAGAAGGAAGAAAAGCAAGCCCAAAGGAAGCAAAAGAAAGAAAATAGAAGCAAGAGTAAAAATTGAAGTGATAATCAATAAAACAGAAGTTAGGTCTTTGGTAAGAAAAAAATGATAAACTATTTGCTGAGATAGCCAAGGGGAAAAATTAGAAACCACAGGTTACCAATAACAGAAATGAAAGGATCACTTCTCCTGGTTGAATGGATACTAACAGAGTAACAGTAAGATAGTATGAACAACTCTATGTCCACAAATCTGAGAATTTAGAAGAAATGGATCAGTTCCTTAAGAGCCATAAGTTATGAAAATTTATACAAGGAGAGACCATTCTAACAGGGCTGTATCTACTTAAAATTAATAAATGGATAATTAATAATCTTATACAAAGAGATCAGCAATTTAGATGATTTTTTTGGTGCATTCTACTAAAGGTTAAGGAAGAGATAATACCTATTTTCTAAAGTCTCTTAGAAAACAGAGTGCAATGTGACACTTCCTAACTTACTTTATGAGTTCAGAAATATAACGATATTAAGACCAGAAAAAAGAAATAAGAAAGAAAATTGATAAATATTTCTCATGAATTCATGAGAGATAAAATTATACACCCTCTATCCCTAATGATATTCACTCTGCAATCTCTGGAATCTGCCACCTACATGGCTGGAAGCGCCTTGCAGTTATTATTACACTGAGAACTCTGAGACATAGAGATTCTCCTGGGCTGACCTGGTTTGTTCAGTGTAATCACAAAGGTCTTTATGAGAGAAGTCAGGAACGTCAGAGTCAGAGAAGAGCTGTGATAACAGAAGTAGGAAGGACAGGGGGCCCATTAGTAGGGAAAAGGGGCAAGGCTGCATTGAGCTTTTTAAAAAATAATCAATAGAGAAACTTAGTAAAAGCAGTTTCTGCCTCTACAGATCAACTCTTTAGTTAAAAGAATTAGAAATACAAAGGTGCTTCTAGAGAAGTTAGACTGAAATAAGTACCAGGTAACACAATTACCTTAAGAATTTATCAAGAAGAGCTGGGCTTGGTGACATATACCTATAATCCCAGCACTTAGGAGGCTGAGGCAGGTGGATGACTGTGAGTTTGAGGCCAGCCTGAACTACAAGTGAAACCATCTCAAAAAGACAAAAACAATTATCAAGAAGAGCTAACAACACTGAGGAAGCCAGAAACATACAGGACCAGGAAACCAGACCCCCTCACCCACCAGAGAGAATGCCAGGGAGTTAAGGAGCAGCCACCTAAGGACTCATTTAATATGGGAGACACACACGGCCATACTCACACACACCTACACATATACACATATATGTATGTTCTCATTTTAACATCACTATAGTATTGTACCAAATACACACATGTCACACACCCCCTTTATTGTATCACTAAGTCTAAACTACCTTCCTGTAACGTCCTCCAATCCATCACAAGGGGCTAGCAAGAAATCAAAAGGCCAAAAGTAATGCAGGCAGACAAGCCTGAATTAGGCTCAAAAGCAGTGCAGAGGGCAAAGCAGACGGCAACAGCTTCCAAGCGCCCGCCTGGGAGACAGGGAAGACAGACTCTGGCAAAAGGACCCAGAGGTGAGCACTCAGAGGGATTCGGCTCTGCTGCCCACCATCCCGTGGCAGCTCTCTATCTTCTTTCTTTTTCATTCTTTTCCAAATAAACCATCTTCTTTTATCTTAACTCTGCCATCTTTAATTTGTCACTGAAGCTGAGAGTTACATTTCCGGAGATAGCATGTTCTAGGTGAGGAGGGGTACATATAGCTCTCCCTGCTACAGCGTGCAGATTAATGTTCTCTTAAGGTGTGGGAGGACCAGTAGCCAAGGAATGCAGCACACCTCTAGGTGCTGAAAGTGGTCAAGGGGTGGATAATGTTCTAATGCTTTCAGAAGAAATGGGGTTCTGCAGACATTTTTATGTTACCCTGTGAGAAACATTTCACATTTCTTCCTTCGTATAAGTTTTCTTCTTGGCAGTACTGGTTATTAAACTCTGAGCCTCACAGGAGCTCTACACTGAGCTACACTCCCAGCCCTCATTTCACATATGTGACTGGAAAAATTGTAAGATAACAAATTAATTTGTTTTAGTGCCATTATATTTGCGGTGATTTTTGTAGTAGCAAAGGTGAGTGGATACAATGCGGATGCAAACATCTTCAACAAAACAGGAGCAAATAGTCTAAAAATACATTAAAAAGTTGTCATAAAATGACCTGGTGGACTTTACTCCCAGTACGCAAGGCTGGTTCAACATTTAAAAGTTGATGAATGTAAACTGGCAACAGTGGTGCACACCTATTATCCCAGTACTCTGGGAAGCTGAGGAAGGGCAGAAAATTTGAGTTCCATTTGGGCAATTTAGTGACCAAGTATAACCACCTTCCATAACAAAAAGTAAAAGAAAGTATGTATATGTAGCTCAGTGAGAAGGCCTGGGTTTAATCCCTAGCATGGAAAAAGGACCAATTCATATTATCCACTAAATCTACAGTCTGAAGAAGAAATAAAAAAACAATCATGTCAACTGATGCAAATTGTTTAACAAAACTCAATACAAACTCATGATAAAATTTCTCAGAGGCTAAGAGCAGATGGGTAAGGCCCTCTGTTCCCTAAAGGATGTCTCCTAAAAGTTGCCCCCAAACAGAGATAAACAAAGCAAATTCCCTGTAGCTAACTTCATATTCGATGTGGTAACAGATGCTTTCCTGGTGAGCTTCCCCTAGCGGCTCTCCTATTGGGCAGCGTACTGAGACTCCTCCTTAGTACAATAGGACGAGAAGACCCGATAACACAGATTAGGAAAGAAGAAATAAAACTGTCACTGATCATAAGCAATGTATTTTTCCACCTTAAAAAGTCCCAAATTGATAGAAATCAGGAAAAGCAAGAAGACAAAACTCCTGGAACTAATAAGCAAGTATATCATAGTCATAGGTTTTGGCTAAAATACAAAAGCCAAACATTATCCAAATTTGAAATAAAAACTATATCATTTGCAAAGCTCTCAACATTGAAATAGTTAGGTGTACACTGATTAAAATATGTACAAGATCTCTATGTAGAAAACTACAAAACTATGATGAAAATAAATCAAGGTCTAAATGTATAGATTTTGCATTCATGATTTTTGATATGAATATTGTTAAGATGTCAGTTTTTCCCAGTTTGATTTATAGATTTAATACACTTCTAATCAATATCTCAGCAAGGCATTTTGTAGATATTTTCAACTTATTCTAAAGTTTATCTTGAAAAGCAAAAGACCTACAATAGCACAATTGGAAAAAATAGAACAAGTTAGAGTACTCATACTAGTCTTTCAAGTTTTATGATAAAACTATAATAATTAAGTATGTTGGCTGTATTGTTTACTGATATGCCCAGGGAAAACCACCTGGTCAGCCACTGTGTAGTTCTTCACAGCTCCTTTTGCCTTTAGAATTACAGGGCTGGGGATATAGCTCAGTGGAATAAGCGCTTGCCTAGCAAGCGCAGGGTCCTGAGTTCGATCCCCAGTACTGCAAAAAAAAAAAAAAAATAGAATTATAGAATATATCACTCATTTTCAAAGTTACTTAGGCAAGCACTTTTTCCTCTCCTAAAGTGCATCAAGGTTGGATCTTTAAAATATGTATAGGTGAAATTTCAATTTAATAATTAAGTAGCCAATGCTGGAAGAATTTGAACACCACAATGCATACAATAATGTTGAATCTATTATGACTCACAGTGTAAAATAAATATCATGAGTTTGTACTAATATGAAGAAATAATTCATTAGTGGAAGAGAATGAAAAAATATCTTATGCGGAAATAGTCAGAACAGTCTATGCAGTCTACTACTATACTACTTCTGGGGTTGTATCTTAAATCCACACTCACTAAATGTGGCCAGTGCATAGTTCAATATAGTTTGGGAAAAAGAATGAGAGTATTAATAAGTGGGAAATCTGCAAAATCTGACTTAGGTGATGAAGCTTAGCATCAATAGCAGCAAATCATGTCAACAGTGTTGGCCCTTGACATTTGATTCGATGAGGATGGTGCCTTGTCCAGGTATCTTCCTGCCACAGCCCCACCATCTTTATACAATCATAAGAGGAAAGTGGACACATATTAATAGTTTATATTCTACCACACAGTTGACCAGTACTCTTCAAAACTGTCAAGCCATTGTAAACAAGGAGCATCGGAGAAACTGTCATAGTCAAAAAGAGTATGAAGGGACCTGATAATTTAAAGCAATGAGACATTAGGAAGAACCTAAGGAAACCTGAATGAGTATGCATCAATATTGGCTTATTCATTGTACAGATGCACCATGCTAGTGTGAGATTATAAGAAACCTTATTGTAGGGTTTTCAATTCTGAGGAATGCTGTTTGCTTTTATCTCATTTTCTTTAATTATACATAGAGTTGACAATTTTCTCTCTGTCCTGTGATCTCCAGCATATTTGCTTAAGGCACTGAGCTCTCTGGAGCTGACTCTCTCCTGCCTCTCCTGACCGGCTCACTCTTCTTCAGCCCGTCCCCCCCACATCATTCCTGCCTGCATTGCAGAAGAGGTGCCCTACTTTGTCATGCAGTCATCCCACTGACTTTGTCTGGGTACTCTTACTTCAATTTCCAAAGACTCTCTGATATCCTCTGAGCTTTTCACTTATCAGCTCCTATGTTTTAATACGTACTTTTTTCTCAAAATTTATTGAGGTTAAGCTATATAAGGATTTATTTGTTATTACTTCATTGATCTCTGAGTATTATTTTTGTTCATTTATGTGATCTTTCCCTTTTCCCCCACACTGATTTTTTTTTATAATGTTGTTGTGTTTATTTTATACAGTTTTTTTATTTTTTTGCAGTTCTGGGGATGGAATCCTGTGCTCTTTGCCTGCTAGGCAAGCACAGTGCCCCGGAGCAGCAGTCCCGATCCTTTTATCATACAATTCCTGATCGCCTGCTGCTGCATATAGATGAAGAAGTATGCTGTTGATTGTATAGAGCCCATGTGAACTTCCTGAGTGTCTTTGTAAGTAGATGTGTCTTGCTGCTAGGCTTCTAGGAGCTGTGAGCCAATCTCCTTTCAAGAGATAGTTGACTGCCTGTAACATTACATCCTCCAAATGTAGAATCAGAAGGGCTTCACTCTGTTCTGAGAAACCCAGCAATCCAAAGTCCTCCTGGGATATTTTCTTAGCTTATTTAGGGAAGAGTCTTCTTTTCTTCTTCTGGAAGAAACAGTAGGCTTCCTAGACTCAGGCTGACAGTGGGGCACAGGAAATGCGTCACTGATGGTTGCATCTTCAAATCACGTCCTTCATTCCCCAGAGCTTTACTGGAGTCTTCTGTAACTGCCGTCTCCTGGCTGGGAGCCCTCATGGTTCCATCCAGAAGATGGGTTCCTCTTTCCTTAGAACTTGCTCTTACCAGGTTGCTCAATTACCCTGTGGCTTCACTCCTACCTACTTACAACATCTAGACACATGCTTGAGTTGGTGGTGGCCAACTGCATGAGACATTGGCTTAAAATCTGGACACGGTGCTGGTCAAACCCATCTCTTTGTATGGTATGGATTTAATTACTGTACATTTATACTAGCACTTTTGATAACTTTGAGAGAGAAAAGAAAAGGCATGTGACAGAATTGTTTGGAACTAAAAGTGTCAAATTACATTTTAATCAAAACACTTTACAAACAAGGAGCAGATAAACTGTTAATATTTAAACACACATTAAATTGCCATTATTTTCTGATTCACGACTAGAAGTAAAGCCTCCTGAGTACCTCATTTTATATTTCTTAGTCATTTGGTATTATATGAACTCAAAGGAGTCTTTTGAGATCATTTTGTCTACACAAAAAGACATCAAGCTTTGAGCAGGGCACTCTTACTGACTCTGTGAAGAAGCATTTGAATTTTGCTGTAAGATCTAACCATTTTTAATTTAAGCTTTCACACTATTTGTGAGATTCTGAGCAAGTATTGACTCTCTCTAAGCATCCGTTCTCCCACTTCTAAAATAAAATTGTGTTAGTTTTCTGTTATGGTTTAGATTTAAAATATCTTTCAAAGGCCTCATGTGTTCAGAGATGAGGCTTTTGCATAGAGATGAAGAAGCATGCTGTTGGTTGTACGGAGCCCATGTGAACTTTCTGAGTGTCTTTGTATGTAGGTGTATCTTGCTGCTAGGTTTCTAGGAGCTGTGAGCCAATCTCCTTTCAAGAGGTAGTTGACTGCCTGTAACATTATATCCTCCAAATGTAGAATCAAAGGGCTGATTTTCACAGGCAGTTGTTCACAGGGCCCATTCATGGCTGAATATGCTGTTAGAAGGTGGTGCCAGATTGGAGGCCATTGGTAATGTGACCTGGAAGGGTGACTTGGAAGGGTTTAATTTTTTTTTTTTTTTTTTGGTACTGGGACGCAAACTCAGGACCTTGTGTTTACCAGGCAGGCACTGTGCCATGGAGGTATACGCCCGGCTCCAAAAGGATGTTTTCTTGTTCATGTTTTACCTTCCGTCTGTTTTCTGACCTGAATGAGGTGAGAATTTCACATGCTCCTCTACTGTACTGTTTTTGCCCTAAAACCAATCACATGTGGACTGAACCCTCTGAAACAGTGAGCCAAAAACAACTTCCCCTCCTTTAATTGGTAAGTGCTGGGTGTTCTGCTCCAGCCAATGTAAGGTGGCTAATACATGCTCCACTACTGCAATTAAAGTGCTTGAGATAATCAACCGATAAAGAGAAAGGTGTGTTTTGTTCACTGTTTCAGAGATTTCAACCCATGACTGGTTGGACCTGTTGCTTTTTGGCCTATAGGGAGAGAGGGCATCGTGGCAGGAGCACACGGTGTGACCACTGATGTAATGACTGAGAGACACAGGCATAGAGAGAAGACGCTGGTGTCTGAAGATCCCCTTTAAAAACACACTCCTAGTGATTGGGAGACTGTCATGGTTTGTGTCCAGATTTTAAGCCAATGTCTCATGCAGTTTTAAAAGGGGACTTTTTGGAGGTGGCTGAATCTAAATTGCATGATTAAGGGTCTAGGATTAAGGGTGGGTGATTGCCAGTTCGGTCCATCGATTAGATTGGCATTGCTCTAATGTTGGTAGACTAGATACAGTATGAGGGACAGAAAGCTATCTCCTCTCTCTCTCTCTCTCTCTCTCTCTCTCTCTCTCTCTCTCTCTCGTTGCTTTTGCTGTTTTTCACTGCCATGAATGGTTGCCCCTCTGCCATGAGCCACTCTTCCCTGGAGCTGGTGGCTTATGGACTGAAACCTCCAGAGATTGTGAGATAAATAAACCTTCTCTCCCTTAACTTTGGGCGTGGAGTATTTTATCTCAGCAAGAGAAAAGTAGCTAAGACAGAAGACCTCCCAGCAGGCTCCACCTCTTAGAGATTCTGCCTCCTGCAAACAGTGATATAGGCTGGAGATCAAGCCTTCAGTACATGGGCCTATGGGGAACATTTGTCTAAACTCTTGTAACTAAAATGTTGAAAAATGCTTAGTGGAGTTTTTTTTTTTTTTTTTTTTGCGGTACTGGGGATCAAACTCAGGACCCTGCGCTTGCTAGGCAAGCGCTTATTCCACTGAGCTATATCCCCAGCCCCCTTAGTGGAGTTTTTATCAGAACAAGATTTTTCAGTATAGCACAGGACCTGGTTATTACCTAATAAATACTGCTATAATAATAATTACTGTTATTATGAACCACCACCTAATACATAAATACTGCTATAAGAATTATGATTATCATGAACCAGGTTTAAATTACTGGTGCATCCAACATTCAATTTTATAGCGAATAATCATTTAATTGGGCACACACTCATTTGTGACTTTATAAGTGATGAACATTGTACAGCAAAAGGAAAGTATAATTTCATTGGGAAGAAAGACAAAGAGAGAAGATTACTGCTACAATGAGGCGAATATAAAGAGAAAATATCAGAAGGCGAGTGCATGTCAGTCACCCTAATGATATAGATGTATTTTGTCTTGACTGAGAAGTTCATTCCCTTTATAAAAGGCAGTTACAAAGAATAATATTCAAATGTTTGGCTGTCACAGAAGGGTGTGTACAGAGCCAAATACAGAGTTTTGGAGCACTTGGTGGGAAGAAGAGAAATATTCGGAGGCTTTTTCCTTTGTGACATGGGACTCAATGACTGTAATTACAGAAATAGCCTTTTGAACACAGAAAACAAAACAAACCAAAGTTCTGAGTGGGAAATTAAAAGAAGCTTTTAGACAAACTTAGATGAGATAATCTCATGGAAAAAGAGAAGACGCCATCAGGACAGACAGTAGGATCATGGGGATGGACACACTTAACCCCAATATCCAAGCCCAGAGATTAATTTAGTAGTTATAATTCAGGGGTGGTGGGAGTGGTTCTGGGGAAAGGACACTGGATTCCCTCTTCTCGGTGTTGTATTATTTTTATGAGCTCTGTGCTGTGAGTGTGTGCTTTTCCCATTTGTTTGGCCAACACAGACAGCAAGTAGGCTCCTTCTGGCATACATTTCCCCATTTATCACGGTCAGTGTTTACATTAGTAACACACCACTCCTCCATAAGGTGCTCTTTCTGTTAACTACGCACAGCTGCTAATTAGCAGGTCACTTGCGGGTTAGAGGTGCGCTTGTGTTGTGTTTCTCTGCTGGCTGTTGTGTTATTACAACAACTGTAAATGCCATATGCAGCTGCCATACGGGTTGTGCTCAGAAGGCTGCTGGTATAATTACAGGCATTAGCCAGAGATGGAGCTGCCAGCTGACATTCAAGAGGCAATAATAACTTAATTTCCCCCACAACAAATTGGCTTTCTAATAGGGAATTTCGTTATTCTCCATACTTAGGAATGACTTGAGAATTCCAGCAAGCACATTTCAGTCCTGTTATTATTGTCAGGGAAGGTTAAGCATGCCCAGACCAAATCATTTTCCAGCCCTAAGATCTACCAACAGGTGATATTACTTTACATTATACCTTAACTCTTTATTTCCAAAGGAAAAAGAATATATACAGGTATCTATAAATCTATGTGTATTGTATGTATTTTAAATAGTACATATATGTCCTAAGATATTCAAATACATGTGTATATATATTTGTACATACACATTCTCTCCTACACACAAACATTTAGAGAGACAGAAAGAGAGAGAGTTCAACTTCAACTGGCCTCAATGGGGGAATCTCATAATCAGTACTCGCTCAGAGTATCAGGAAAGGGGACTGTACCTCATGCCTTGGTACTGCATGTGGTTTAAGAAATTCTCCGTTTTGTCACAGTGCCTGGAATTAAGTCAACTAGAGAATCATCTGGGAACTTACTGAGTCCTACCTTTGTCATTATTCATGTTTTCCCTTAGACAAAGTCTTTCTTTCATTCTGTTAAAAGCTGGCGGAAATGCCGTTTTCTCTGTGATAGCTGTCAAGCTTCTCCTCCCTTGTGAGAGAGTAGTCTTTCTTCTCATGGTGTCTTTAGTACCGGAAATGATGCTTACAGCACTGTCTCCCATATTATGCAGGATTATTTGTGTCCAGACTCTTAAGTGTGGGTTGTGAGAATCTAACAGCACCTGTGTCTTATCCATCTTTTACCACCTGTGATGCCTTTTACTCACTAGGTGTTGAGGGAGGTCATTAGCATATACATATGTAGATAAAGAGATACATAAACATTATGATTTTTCTACATTTAAAATTTTGCATGGAAATTTAACTACAATGCCAAAGGCAAGAGTTCTTTCTTTTTTTGTTAGTACTGGGGATTGAATCCAGGGTCTAATGCATACTAAGCAAGCATTTTACCACTGAGCTAAATTCCCCGCATGAATGGGAACTTATAGAAGAAAATATTTACGGATTTGAGTATTCGAAAATAAAAGCCTATTTTTAATGCAAGGTGCATAAAATCACTATATATGCATAGGTTAGATCTATTTTATGTGGAGTTAGTATATATGTGTATGTTTATTGGTATAGATCCATAACTATATCTGCATTCATAGCTATCCTTATTATTTTGATATTGTTTATCATTTAAATAATATCATCAAACTTTTAGTGTTAGAAAGATGTGGTATCCTCCCAAACAATAAGAGAAAGCTATAAGGCATTATGAATACTATGAATACAGCTTTGTTTAAAATGATCTCATGATAAATATTAATAGATTGAAAATCCCCCAGAAAGATGTATATAATAAACAACAATATTGAGGCCTATTCTTGATAAAATTTGGGATTTTTTTTTATTTTGCTAATTTGTATTTTGTATAACATTTGCAATATATATAATGCTTTTGTACTCAAGAAAAATTACTATTACTATATAATTTTACTGATATATTTAAAAATTTTATCAGAAAAGGGATTTTAGTATTTTTGAATTCTCTTTTAAATTTTGTCCAGGTTATGCATGTTGCATGAAAATGTTGGCCTGAATGCTTAACCAGTAGGCCTCCCTTACTTCACATACACTAAGTGTCTCAGGGCTGAGGTAACAAATGATGTTTCAGAACCCTCGTGTGCGGCAGAGGGAAGAGCGCAAGTCAAGCGTTTTAAACATAGACTGTTGGTGCTGGAGCAATGTTGAGCACTTTGTTTAGGGATTTGTTTACTTTTTGCTTATTTTTGTAAGAGGGACAAATGGGCTAGAGAGCAGAAAAAGAACCAGTAGCTAAAGCTTGCTGAACTTGTACCACATTCCAGGTAGTAATCTCATTGGTACATGTCTTTTTTGTAATTTTTATAGCTACCCTGTAAGGTAAGATTTAAAACATAATTGTCTTGACTTTATAATTAAGGAGAGATTTTTCATATTACAATGGCTGAACTGAACTCCAAACCTGTTTATGTGACTCCACAGCCTTTCAAGTGGCACATGTTGGTGAACAAAGTGTTTTGGGGTGTTTTGGTGGTCTAGTTCTTCATATTTTATCCTTGCATTTCATGTTATATCCAAGTCGTGAGCAAAGGATGTGCTTAGTGTAGCGAATTCATGGTCAGTTCCCCACCCACATCTCCTTCTCAGAATCAGTGCTTCCCCATCTCGACCTCAGCTTGTTCTCCAGGACTGGTCCCCAGAACAGCAGAACAGCCTTGTTCAGGAGAGTGTATTTTTCTTCACCCTGGGTGGTGGAGGGAGGCAGCCAGGGGCAACTGGCAGCTGACATGGGGCTGTGGAGTACTACCCTTTGCCCCGAGTGGGGACTCTAACCTGTGGTGTAACTTGAGTCCCAGAGCTCCCCATGGCAGCAGACAGAAGGCAGTCATAGTTGACACTAAATCCTGGGGCAGCTTTCCTCCTGTGTCCCACCCCTCCTCCCTCCCTCTCCTTGTCCCAGGAGAATGTCTCTGGAAAATCACTTTCATGAGAACCTCCCCCTCTCAGTGGAGGCCCTACCTAACACATTTAGACCTTTAAATAATTTAATGGAAATATTTCATGATGTTTGAAATTTCACTTACATGAACAAGGTTCAATCTTTTCATTTGTTTAAGTATTTCCTATACTGTGAATAATCTGTAAAATATACCTCATGTAAAATACTGTTTTAAATACTGAAGCTTAAATATGTTTTATTATCTAGTAGGATCACTTCTTTCTTCTATTACCTTACTTATGCCATTTTTATTTTTCTTCTTTAGAATTTTCTTGTTATTTTTGCCTGTCAAATTTTCAAATATTAATTTTGGAATCAGATCTCTAGTACTCTTTTAAGATCCTGTTGATGCTTTTAATACAATTATATTAGAAATATAGTTTAACTAAGATGAGTAAGGCATATGAGTTTGATTCTGTCTAGCTAAAATATGAGATGATTTTTCATTTGTAAAAGACTTGAACTGTATATTTTAAGAGTATATTAAGCTTTTTTCATAGAGTGATTGCCTTCCTTTAAGTTGTTCATAGGATTTTTTTTTTTTTTTTGGTAAATGGAGTAATTTTGTCCTTTATTTGCTCTAACTGATTCTTGTTTTCATATATGAGGATGCTATTGATTTCTATATATGAAATCTTACCCTGTTCCCTTACAAGTTCTTATACTACTAATGTTTTGAGTTGATACTGTAGTGTGTTTTAAGAGTACAATCATATCACATACTACAAGTGACAAGTTTTCCTCCTCTTTCTAATGTTTACATCTCAAATTTCTTATTCCCATTTAATTGTATTGATTAGTACCTCCAGGGAGGGAATAAACAAATTTCTGTCATTACCATGGGTATTTGTGTATTTATGTATTTATTTTTTGGGTACTGAGAATTGAACTCAGGGCCTTGCACTTTTGATCGAGACTTTAGAATCTGTGCATCTCTGTTTTATTAATGTATTAAAAAGAGAATTAAACTTTTATACTGAAAAAGGTGGCCAATCCACTCACCTCTTAAGGGTGAGTAAATTGAATCAATTATTTACTTTCTCCTATTTGATCTGTGCCATAGGCGGAAAATTAGCAGGTGAGAGGAAGAAACATTTTTAAAATTTGTCTAGATAATTACTCAAAAGATAAATGACAAAATTAGAACATCATTTTAAATTTTCAGTAAATTAATGGATGTAAGCATTGGGCATCAATGACTGAACATTGCAAGAAGAGAAACAGTCAATTTTATGTTTTATGGTGAGAGACCAAAGTTTTATCTATATGTTGCCAAAGTGTCAAGCCTAAGCTGATGGAAATTCTCAAGCTGGTTGCCAATATGCAATAAATACAGCAGACAGAGGGATGAGTTAAACTGTACCATGAGTATCCAATCTGCAAAAGACAGGCTGTAGGAAAATCTCTATTTCAAAGGTTTATGTACCTTAGCAGATAAATTCTAAGAAAAATAAAGAAATTTAGGGAAAACTGTAGATAAAAGAAATGCAACAGACAAATCAAAATTTTTAACATGGTAACTACAGTGTAATGTACAAGATATCCACTTGAAGACAGAGCAATAAAGAAATACATGCAAAAAACCTACAAAAGTAAGGGTGGAGGTACTTTTGCTGGGAGGCTAGGCTTACAATGTGGATAGACGTGTGAAAACACTTCTGAGGCTGCTGACAAAGTCATATTTCTTAACCTAAATGGTGGCTATAAAGATATATTTTCTTTCATTAATTTTTCTGTAGTTATCTACTTATATTTTCATTTACAATAAATGGACTAAGTTAAAATAAAATCGAGTGGAAGTTGTACGTTTGTGGAAGAGTGGGTCTGGCATGTATTCGAAACATCCAGCTTTTGACATTGCGGGCTATTCAGGAAGACAGTCATTTAGAAAGTGAAGCAGATAACACAGCATTGCATCTGGGGGATGGGCACTGCTGCTCTGTTGTCCAAGCAGCCCACAGGGATTGTAGCGCAGCCCCAATGATAAGTTAGAGGGACAAAGTTTAATGAAAGGGAGGCACTTTATTTGCAACAGGAAAAGGAGAAAGAGAAAGACAGCTACCCTGATAAGAAACAACGGGGGTGGGAGCTCTGGAAAGATGGAGGATCTACGGGCCTTTTGTTGTCAGCTGTTTTTCGGGGGGTATGAGCACTCTCCTTCCCCTGGAACTTGCCCTAATGGACTGGCTCTCAGGTACCCCCGCCTAACTTCCTTCTTTTTCTGGCGTTCTGTGTGCAGCACAGTGGTAGACCTGAAGGTCTGCTGGGCCAGGCCTCTGGGGGGAGCAGAGTCCTGAGAAACAAGCCTGGAAAAGTGGGTGGAGAGCTGACTGCAAACAGTCCTTACCGTTTTGACAGTGCCACCGCGTGCCTGGCACTTTGCTTTACAAATGTTATTTTATTTAATCAGCATAACATATAGGTATTATTATAACCTGACATTAGCACATCAAGCTTCTACTTTTCATTCCAGTCAGAGCATAGAAGCTTGGAAAACAGAAGCATTCCCAGCAGGCAGCCTCACCGGGCAGCAGAAAGCTGTCTAAAGCAGAATGCAGGTCTCGAGTCTGAAGTGTCAATTATATTTCTAACAATTGCATATGGACTTCATTAGCCGACTAAATGGTACCTATTTTAGCATCCTGCCAGCTGGAGGGATTTCCAGTAGGAAATGTGAGAAGGGAGTAAGTCTAGGAATCTCAGGTTCCCCAGGGCCTTCTGGAATTCATACAAATGAAGCAAGTAAGGTCAGCTCTGACCGCCCTTCTCCCTGCACTGTGTGTGCTCACCTCACAGACCAGTAAGCCCAGAGCACCTGTATCTGCCCAGAGACAGACAGAAGTTTGCCCTGCTGTTTCTGCATCCCGGTGGGTTTCTGAGGCTGAGTTCCCTTCAGGGGTGGTAGGCAGAGGCAAAAAGAGTTCATTCAGCACCAGCTCTCTGTGGGAAACTTGTATCTCTTTGACATGAGGGTTCTTTATTGTGTGCTTCCTATTACATCTTTAGCACAGCTTTGTGTTGGTTTTTCCCATAGGTTAAATATAATGATGGTAACCTAATCCTGAAGGTAACAGAATAATCTTAGAGGACACAAGGCTCTATTTAATTCTTGCCAAATGACAGAATATACCCAGACTTTGAACAGGCCCCTGCAGAAACTCCAATAAGTTTTTGTGTCTTGCCTAGCTTGGAGCCAGAGTCTTCTCTTTCTGTTCTTTTTTCCCCACTCCCAGGCAGGATCTGATTTCACACCAATTGGTCTGTAAGAGGATAATGGTATCACAATTTAAGACAGGCAACCATGGAGAATTGTTTTATGTGCTTCTGATACCCAAGAAGCTTCAGTGGCCAGGGCTGGGGCTCAGTTTTCAAGGAGAGTCAATTCCAGGGCAGAAGATGGTGTGGCAAAAGATAAAAAAAAAAAAAACCATGGGCTTTGAAATCAGGTTGATGAGTTGGAAGTACAGCCTTGTCTTTACTAGCTATGATTTTAGCCAGTATCTGGGCCTCAGCCTCTCAATTAGCCAAATGGTAATTATGGTGTTCTCTACTTGTAGAACTTTTGCAGGCTCAGAATTAAGGAAATAAATAGAATGATGTCCACAGTGAGGTGGCTATATTAGATTTGGCCTCATTCTTGACATTACTTGAAAATAGTGTTTCCAAATTAATTCTCCTCCTGCCTGGGTGGTATGCCGTACTGTTCTCTTTGTAGCCCCCTATCAAAATGCTTGAGATTAGGATAATAGGTGGCAATAATTCTGATAAGCTTGGAGATCTAAATTTTCTACCTGGACTCAATTTGTATATACAAAAAAGTATTTACTGAGGACCAAATTTTATGTAGTGAAATGGACGCTGATTCAGATGCTGAGCATTATACAACTAAGAATCATACAGTCTGTGCTTCAAGGGGCTCATAGACTGACAGGGCGCCATGACCTTTGTGGGGAGATGACGTATTGAGGCAGCTTCACAGAGAAGGTTGGGGGGCAATTCTGCCTGTTACGGTGAAGACAAAAGGCAGGTATCAAAGGGAAAGTGATTCTTGAGCCAATACTTGAGGTTTGTTAGCTTTTCTAGTGGAAAAAAAAAACAACTCAGGGGATGTGGATTTTAGAGAGATGAACCGCTTGGGTAAATAATGAAATTGCCTGTGTGGATTGGAAAACGGTTAGAAGTTCATGGTGTCTGGAGTGCTGTTAGGGCACAGAATTGGAACGTCCCCCCAAAGCCCTGGGTGTTCGGAGGTGGAGCTGTAGGATGACGGTTGGCTCAGCAGGGCACTACGCTTGGCGGCGGATGCATCTCTGGGGTGAGCACAGGGGCTGTGCGTGAGGTTTAGGAGGTGGGGCCAGGTTTGAGACTGCGCACTGGAGGCGGGACCCGGAAGTGTGCGTCTCCTTGGCCGCTCTTCTCCCGCTGCTTGCGGGCTGCATTGATGTCAGCAGCTTTCTCTGGCCCAGGCGTTTTCACCATTGCTGCTTTTATGTGTTAGCCTGCTGAACGTGGACAGAAACTTCTGAAATGCAAGCCAAAACACATTTCTCCTTTAAATTGTGGGTGCTGAGAATTGTATCCCTAGGATGGGAACGTGACTGAGACAGGTCTTGGTACTGAGAGGGGGTTGTTGATGTGACCACTGATCGCGTGATTCAGAGGTGGTTTGCACTGGTTTGCAGGAAGAATTTGGAAAAGTATGCAGATGCCCACGAGAGAAGCTCTTGAAAACTGTAAGTCAAACTTGATGGAAGATTCTGATCAGAGCTCAGAGGACCAAAATGCTGATTAAAAATGCAGAAGATACAGTTCAGGCCCAGGTGATTTCAGATGGAAACAAGGACTCCATTGGCAACTGGGGCAGAGGTTGTGTGTGTTATACTCTGGCAGAAAATTTGTCTACATTTTGATCATGTGCCGAGATGTTCAGCGAGACTAAGGGTGGTAGACTAATTAATCTGATGAGAATTCTGATTGAGCTATGTTTAGGTATTCAATCTAAAACGACGCAGAGGAGCAGGAGAGATGTAAACAGCTAGAGATAAAAGTTTAATGCGGGCACGGAGGGAGTCAGCACCAGAACAGCTGTCCTGGCTCTGTGAAGACAAAGGACAGGGTTGGAGCTTACGCGCACTCTGAGGGGAGGGGGCACAGGGTAGCTGACGTAGGCCGCTCAGTATAACGTGCCGAAAGGGGGCTGGATCATTTTTGGCATGTGCAGGCTTTGGCAGAAGCAGCTGGGAAGGAGAAATAGGAATTTCTGGGAAACAGGAGCTAGGCACCACTATGACTCAGCATTGGACCGTTGCCATCAGGACTGAGCAGGTCTCTGGCAGGGAACCTATCAAATTCAAGACAGACTAACATTTATCCTGTGGTATGGGTACTGTTGGTGGTTTTTTGCCAGGTTTATACAGAAAGTCAGGAGCAAGAAGCCCATTTAAAAAATTCTCAACTTGGCCAGAGAGAGTGCCCCTACAAAGGTGGAACCTTGCAGAATCAGGCTGCTGGAAGGTGTAAAAAGAAGCGAAGTGCTTCGTGTTAGGACAGTAGCAAAGACGACTTGATGGCCTCCTAGAAATCAGCCAGACTCCAGGCTTCGGCTCCCTCAAAGATGTAACAATGTAACAGTAAACTCCACTGCACCTTCTCAAAAACGGCCACCTAGGGAATTTATTTCCTAGATTCTATTCGCAGTGCTTAGTCATCCAGGCCCTTGGAGGTCTCCATAGCCTTGATATGGGGGTGGAGTGGGGTCTACTGCTTGAATTGGCAGCAGAGCTTGGCATCGTCTACACAGTGGTGGCTTTACAGGCATGCAGAATGCAGAATGCAGGTGCAGAATGCAGAGTGCAGGGAGGCTTTGACCCAGATGTCAGAGGAGGGCTGGGAAGCCTGACAGCATACCACTGAGAGGGCAGTGGATGAAGCTGTGGAAGCGAAGCCTGCAGTGCCAGAGGAGAGCCTGAGGAAAGCTGCAGGCAGCAAGCAAAGCCGTCCTGAGAGAGAGGCTATGAGAGCAGCTGGGGGGCCACCCGAGCGCCCTGGGGTTCACATCTTCACCCTGAGTACTGGAAATGGAGCTATGAGAGGGACTGTTTGCCTTGCTGGATTTCAGCTTTGCTGTGGCCCCACTCCTTCCTATCCCCCTATTTCTCCATTGAAAGTGGGAGTGTCTACTCTGTGGTGTGAAGTGTCTCAAGTCCTTAACTTTCTTCTTGATTCTCACAGGGGCTCAGAGCTGAGCTTCCCTTGGGTCTCAGAGGAGACTCTGGACTTGAACTTTCCAGCAGTTCTGGAGCTGTTAACACTTGGGCAATGCTTAGAGGTGGACTGAAAGAGTTGCACATGAGTCTTTTGGTGGCTATGAGTGGAATATTATGGTTTTGCCCTGGAATGTTCTCCCAGAGCATCAGGTGTTCAGAGACGGTGCTTTAGGAAGGGGGTTGGATCAGGGGGTGTGGTATTCACTGGGGGCTTCATGCCTTGGGGTGAATTAAGTGGCTATGTGCACTGCTGGAAGTTGCGGCCTATTCAGGCGTGGATCGCTGGAGGTGTGACATGGAAGGGTCTGTGTTCCTCCCTAACTTTTCCCTTCATGCTTTGCTTCCTGGACTTTGTGATATGAGCACCTTTTTTTTTGCCCAGGCCCTTCCACCAGGCCATTTCTTTTTTTTTAAATTTTTTTTAAAAAATAAAAGTACAAAAACAAATTAACAAACAGATACCAATTAGCATAAAAAATAGTACAATCACAACTGATCTATAGACAAGGTGACATGGTCTCAACAGTGGTTATTGCTTTATCCATTGATATCTTCGAAGTGTAAATATATGAACCCATATACAGACATGCAAAATTGGTCAGACCATTAATCCTCTCAACAACAGAAAAACACAAAAACCAAACA
>PVLD010019502.1:0-36262 GCA_004027595.1 Dinomys branickii
TTTTTTTTTTTTAAAAAAAAAAAAAAAAAAAAAAGAGTGGGGCCCGGGAGAGGGAGGCAGGAAACTGCGTGATGGTGTGACGGCTGAGTGAAGCAGGGGACCTGCCCCGGGCCCCATTTGCTGCCCTTTGCTCCCAACCTGCCCCAGATGGCCCCAGGCCGAGCTTCATTCCTGGCACCCAGCAGGGGCAGGCAGAGCTGGGAGCAGAGGAGGATCATGTTGGCTACCCTGGATCATGTTGGCTACCCTGGATCGCGTTGGCCCTGGGGTTGGGGTGGTGAGCGGGGGGCGGCCTGGGCCCGGGTGCCTGAGTGGCCCCTTGTAAGCACCGAGGGGCAAAAATCTCCGTCACACTCACTTGCTTTCCTGGATCCCGTTTCACAGGAAGTTCAGATGCATGTGTGCCCCTGTGGGGCACACAGGCACACCCTGTACAAGCGCCAAGTACCAAGACATGTTTCCTGGGGTGCAGCCACCTCAGGGTGCAAGAGGGGGGCTGGGAGGGGACCTGGGCCAGGACTAGAGCCTGAGCAGGGTCCCTGGGCCGCCTGCAGGCCATGACCTTGGTGAAGGAGCCACTGTCAGCCCGCCCCTGTGTGTGTGCGTGCGTCTGCCCAGCACACTCACGAGCACAGGGGCGCTGCGTCCCTCCCGGCAGCAGGGAACATCTAAGCGGGGCAGCGGTCGGGCCTCCCTTTTCTTTCTTTTCCTCTGCCCTGGGTTTTGCAGGCCGACTGGCTGTCCCTTTCCGTCCCTCCACACACTCTCCAGGCTGCTGCTGTGCCAGTTTCTCCTCCCTGGGATGCACGGGGTCAGTGCCTGCACTCTGGAGCGACTGCACCCCGAGGAACATGTCCTCCCAGGGCCAGGCGGGTCTGGACAGATCTCGCCACACAGGCCCCAGATCCCCTCTGCTGCTCCCACAGGCGGCAGGCTGCTGTGCAGAAAAGAACTGGTCCTTCCCGGGTCCTGCCCAGGCCTTCTCCCCTGGATTTAAACATAGCAACATGACTCAGGGTCCTGACCTTGAAAAGAGAAAAGCAAATGGTGAAGTGATGCTCACGTGTAATTCCAACACTTGGGAGGCTGAGGCAGGAGGATCACTGCAAGTCCAAGGCCAGCCTGGGATACATAGTGAGTTCAAGGCCACCATGAACTACATAGCAAGATCCTGTCTCAAAAAATAAAACCAAAAAAAAGGAGAACAGCAGAGTGTCCACAGAGATCTCCAAGCATAGTACAGAGGGAGTCCCAGAATCTACACCAGAGGGGCGGGAGGGGGGCCAGGCCTGTATATTTGGGGGGTGAGGAGCCGCCCCAGCCACCTCTGGGCCCAGCTGCTTCCCACCTCCCTAACCCTGCTGCCACTTCCAATCCCTGCCCATGCAGGCCACCCAGCCTCCAGGAGGGGCAGGCCACATCTGTTTGCCTTGAGTTCACAGCCTGATGACAAGGTGGAGGTGTTCAGTCACACTCCTTATCACAGTTTTCAGGGCAAAGGAGGACTTGGAACTGCCCCACACCAGGATCCCTGGGCATCTCCCCACTGCGCAAACACGGTGGCTTTCATCAGCCGCCGTCTTTAGTTAGGGCTGGGGATGGCTTCTGTGCTTTGCGTTCGCCTGTGACGTGTGCGCACCCCGTACCTGCCCTCCTGCTCTTCCCCCGGATGGCATTGTTCCTGCTGGGGAATGTAGCTGATGAGACACGGATTATGCAACCTCAGGCTGCAGCCTAGGGTGCCACCGGTGGGGCTGGACTCACAGGCAGCCCTCGGCCTCCAGAAAGAAATGGAAGCAAAACTCAAGAAAGTTGTGCCTGAAGGATGATAGCCTTCGTATATAAAAAGCCCTCCGAATAAATAAGAAAAGCATTTACTCAACTGGGGACCTCTTTGATTTTGCCTATCCAGAGGAATCTGTGGCTATTTTCAGTCACCGCCCCTGGAACCTTTCTCTCCCACCCGTAGTTCAGCAGATTTGAGGGTAGACCTCTGTGTCACCTCCAGAGTGCTCATCCGGCCAGCTGACAGAGGCCTTCCTGCAGACGCTGGCTAGAAGGGCTTGGAAACAGACAAGAGCCACTTCTTGGTCCCCTGGGCTGCTGTGACCAATGGCACTCGCTGAGGAATTCATCTGTGGTGAGCAGGACTTGGTCCTCTCAGAGCTGGAAGCTGGGAAGTCTGAGATGGAGTGGTGGGGGCCTCCTGGTCCCATTCTGCGGTGGAGCCAGGATGGGAAGAGGGCCAAGGGGACAGAGGGGGCTCTGGAGGGAAGAGGACGAGGCTATCCTCTCCACAAGAGGGCTGTGACAGCGGTGTGATCCCGTCACGAGCACAGAGCCCATCACCACCCTCTCCCCACAAGGGCCCAAACCCACCTCCCTGGGCTCTGGAGGAGACTTTGGGGACCAATTTACCCCGCGGCCCAGCTCCACTCTGAGATGGGATGAGCGTGCCTGGACAGTGCCCACATGGGCAGTGGGGAGCGGAGTGGAGCGGGGAGGGTGGTGGGGACGGAGAGCCTGGGCCGGCCGAGCGAACCCTTGTCCCTGGCTCATTCCTCTCGTCTCCTTCAAAATCGCGCTTCCTCGTTCACAGCCAAAGGGGTCGTGACCAAAAGCGGCCAGAAACAAGAGGTGATGCTCAACAGAGACACAGGGACAAGAATCAGGGAGCCCAAACCAGTCTGAGGAAGCAGGCGCAAAACCCGCCCGTGAGCGTGAATGCACAGTGCGCTGGGCTTCAAGCAGGGGATGGAAAAGCCTGGTGCACGTTTACGTTAAAATGCGTTACATTAGGGCTCATGGCCTCGACTCCCCTCAAAATCCTTCCCCTACTTCCCACGGTCATCCCTCATCCCTACCGCTTCCCGCAGCAGCTCTGGAGTCCTCTTTCCTGAGGGCCTTTAGCTGAGCTGTCCTGGCTGTCTCCATGTCCTGAACAGACTGAAAATGTGTCCCTTTCGTGGTCATTTTCACTTTGGGAAAGAGCCGGAAGTCACAGGGCCAGACCCAGCTAAGGTGGATGAGGACACAGTGTCACTTTTTTGTGAGCTGCCTTTCTGTTAGATGACAGCAGTCACTATTTCTGATCACACCTCATAAAGACACTCAGGATAAAGGACTCCAGAGCTGCTGCGGAAGGTGGCCAGAGTGATGGGAGGCAAAATTTTGCCGTCAGAGCCAGGCGTGGTGGCACACTCCTGTAATCCCAGCACTCAGGAGGCTAAGGTAGGAGAACGGTTGTGAGTTCAAGACCAGCATGGCCTACAAAGCGAGCTCAAGGCCAGCCTGTACTGCGTAGTGATACCCAGTCTGAAAAAGACAAAAAGAAAAAGAAAAAAGCTTTGCCATCAAAGTGAGGGGGCCAAACATGGAGGGGAGTTCATGGCCATGTGTCTTTTACTCTAATAACTTTTAATGGAATTACTCGCCATATATTTTGACCACACACAGGGCATAGAGCCACAACCCCTATGCCTAAGAATGCGACCTTTGTGGGAACAGGGCCATTGCCAGTGTCCATCACTAGGATGAGGTCACCCTGGAGTTGGGTGGGCCTAAATACAAAAAGGACTGGTGTCTTAAAAAGGAGGAAAGGGACTCTCGGGGAAAAATGACCCATGAGGTGGAGACAGGGTGAGGGGTGGGTATGCAGAGACGCAGCAGGTACCCATGTGGTCTTTGGACACAGGAAGGGCACCCTCCCTGGGGCTTCAGGAAAGGCACCACCCTGGGGACATTGGAGGCCCTGCCCTGGGAGGGACACACTACTGCTTGAAGGCGATTCTTGATACTTTGGAAATGAACACAGACACTGTTTTTCTGCTTCTGAACCCAGCAAAATACTTTAAATTGTTGTTTGGTTTTTTATTTGTGACAGAATCTCACTGTGTAGTCCTGGCTGCCCTCAAACTCAGAGATCCTCCTGCCTCAGCCTCTCGAGAACTGAGATTACAAGCATGCGCCACCACACCATAGCTACTCAAATTTATTGCATGTTGGTCTGGTTAAGTCAGAAGAGTCCCACTGGTTTGGTCATTCACAGGAGAGGCTTCCAGAGAAAGCCGTCTTCTTTCACTTGGTAACCAGGTTTTAATGGCTTAGCCTGAAGGGAAAATCTGACCTAGGAATTAAAGAGTTCTGGAAAAGATACAATAACACTATTATAATGTGCACAAGCAACAAATGGCTGCGAACAGATATGTTAAATAAGGGGGCTTGTTGTGTGTTACAACAGTGAAACATTAGACGTTAAATATAAGGACTTTAATATAAGGCATAAGGAGTTCTCTTTTAAGAAATAGAAAAACAGGACAGAAAAACAGTTCACAGAGGTATAATCCAAACTTTTTAAAAAGAGATCTACAACATATATAACTAAAAAGGTACCAAAATTCTAATATCCATGATTATCTGAGTGGTAAAGTTATAGAAATTATAACTTTATTATTTATTACTTATTATTACTGTTATATGTATTTCTTAAAATAATCACCCTATTTTCAGTTTGTGTGCTTTTTATTTTAGATGAGGGCTCACTGTATTGTCCAGGCTGGCCTCAAACTCCAGGGTTTCAGCAATACTCCTACCTCAACCTGTTCAGTACAGAGACAAGCCGTGGCTAAATATATTCATCTCTTTTTTTTTTGCAGTGCTGTGCTGAGGATAGAACCCAGGACCTACACACTGAGCTACATCCTCACCCCTTTTTTTAGTTTTCAAAGTGGATCTCACTTTAAGTCACTAAGTTGCCCAGGCTGGGCTCGACCTTGCCATCCTCCTGCCTCAGTCTCCCAGAGGGCTAGGATTACAGATGTGCCTAGCTCATATATTCCATTTTATCATCAGGGAAAATGTTTTAAAATTCCAAATCATTTCACATGCACTAACCTTTGCTGGAAATCAACATAAAAGAAGTAGTCTTTGAGAAACCAAGAGGTAATGATAAGGCCCAACAGAGACCGATGAGTGTCAGGCATAGTTGAACTTAGAAAGCAATTTAAATTGGGTAGCAAAGTCTAATTATGGGGCAGTACGTTTCTAAGTGACGCCGGGGAGCCAAACAAATACTGTGGCCATTCCTCCAGGCACGGCCAAGTGCAGGGGCTGCCGCAGCCCAGGCTCTGGTCCTAGTCACACCATCAGCCTGTGGTCCCCTTCCCCCCAATCTCCTGTTGCTTCTCCTCTTCTCACTAGTCGGATCCCTCAGGTCTCTTCCCCGGCCCCTCCCAGGCAAACACCTGGACGAAGGAGCTCTCCCTCCCCAAAAGCCATCCCCACACACTGCTCAGGGACAAAGGTGTCACCCCAAGGAGCTGTGGCCTCCGAGTTGTGCGGCCAGTCTGCGAGGCTGCGGTGCACATTTGGATCACGCCTGGCCGCCAGGGCAGGGCTGCCTTCCTGAGTCGCTGTCCCCACCCTCCCCCAGGCAGTAGCCTGGCGGGGCTTCCTGAGGCCTATCTGGAAGGAAGAGGACAGGCTGGTTGGCCCACTCCACCCAGAGGTCAGCTGGCCCCGGGGCCACCATCGTCCTCACAGCAAGGGACCCCTCTCCAGGACGCAGTCCCGGCAGAGAGGTTCTGCTTCTTCTCTTTGTACTGTCATGCTCATGGGTCCGTGTGTGCAGTAGGCACTGCGGGGCCTTGGTGCACACGCCCAACGCGCCTCCATCCTTTCCATGTGGGCTCCCTTCCTGCCCCTCCCCCATCTCCTGGCCTCCTCCCATTTGCAAAAACCCGTCCCCTGTTTCCCATGCTCTATCTTTTAAATGACTCTTTATACTTTGGGTTTCTCCAGTAAGAGAAACAAACGATATTTTAGCTTGTGTGTCTGATTTGTGTGATTTAAGCTTGCGTGTCTTAACACAGTTTCAAGGTGTGGCCTGTTGTCCATCAACAGCTGAATGGATAAGGAAAATGTGGTATTTACACACCATGGAGTACTACTCTGCGGTTAAGAAGGATCGATGGCTCAGATGCTGATGGAGGAGGGTGCTGCAGGCTGAGAGCTGATGGGGCCTCCTGTGGGCTTGGGCTGCCAGCTCTGCCTGGGCCAGCTCTGGTTTCTAACCACAGTGCTACTAGGAGGACCTTTACCACTTTGGTTCTTGCAAAACTCTTGGACCTGGGCTAATTTGTTGTTGTTATGGTAAAGCACACATAACATAAATCCTACCACTTTCGTCATTTTTTTCCTTTTTTTTTTTTCTTTTTTGGTGCCGTCTCACTATGTGGCCTAGGCTAGCTTTAAACTTGAGACCCTCCTGCCTCAGCCTCCTGAGAAACAGAATTACAGGTATGTGCCGTCACACTTGCTCATTTTAACCATTTTTAAGTTCACAATTCAGTGGTACTAAGGAGATTCACCCCATCCATCTCTAGAACCTTTTTACTTTCCCAAACTGGAATTCTGTCTCCATTCAACAGACTCTAGGAGCCCCTGGGTGGGACAGAGGGGCATAGTTCATCTGCCCACCAGACTCAGAATGTGACCTTATCTGATGTAGGGGCTTTGGAGATGTATCCATCAGATTAAATTGATTCAGGCTGGGTGAGGGAGGACCCTGCCTCCATAACCACTGTCTCTATAGAAAGGCCACACAAAGGGCACAAGACACAGACAGCATCCCATGAGGACAGGGGACACTGGAAGGGAAGGTCTACATGGCAGGGACCTCAGAAACCACCAGCTCTGCCAAGGAGCTGCTTCCGGAGACTGTGAGGGGCTATGTCCAGCCAGGCCTTGACTTTGACTCACAGCTTCAGGAACCAGGAAACCAAGGCTGTGGTCCTGAGCCTGCCTGTCAGAGGTGGCCCTCGGACACCAACACTGCCAGGCATGGATGGAGGGAGATTTTCCAAGCGCCCTGGGATACCAGGTGACACAGAATGATGAGAGGCCAGGAATGCGTCCTCATTTTGTAAGGGCTGGAACATCCTTTGGATTCCCTGTGAAAGATTTTCCCACATCCTCCTATGTCCTGCTGTGCCATATGTGACATCTCATCTCTGCTGGGGGTGGGAGGAGAGGCTCACCCAGCTATGTGGGAGCTCAGGCCCTGGACCGCAATCCTGCCTAGCCAGGCTTGGATCTTACTTGTTGGTTTCGGGTCTGCAGTCTATTGGTGAGAAGAAGGTTCTGGAAACTTACTTACAGGCCTCAAGGGACCTGGAGGTTTCCAGCTGCAGGGAACAACTGCTTGGGCCATGCTCCTGGTCCAGCAAATCTGAGGGTTTGGCCCAAGTTTAGAACCCGCCCACCTGACCTAAGCAGTGTTGGAGGAAGGGTGTTTGACAAGAAAAGCATATCCCCCCTGGTTTAACAGGGACCGCGGGGCACCGCCAGCCTGACCACGTGTCCTGATGGCCCCTTGTCCTCATCTTTGCACGGGCCACTGGCCACCGCAGGGCCCGCAAGGCATCCCGGGGAGAGTGTGACGTGGGCTTCCACCAGCTAATGCCTGTGACATCCTCACCTCCTGGTGACACAAGTCGCTGTGTTTTCTTTTTAAACAAACACCAGCGGCAGTCCCCAACACCATGGAAACCGGGCCAGTGAGTGAAAGCGTTGCACACACTGTGAAGAGATGGGCCACACGCTGACCCCCCACTTCCTCCCAAGGGGGCTCGTGTTGCCTTAGCAACCCAGGGACCAGCCTTCCTGTTCTCATTCTCCGAGGCTGAGGCCAAGCCCTGCCGTGCAGTCCCAAGGGTGTGTGGGGGTCTCAGTTTCCAGATTCCCATCCCTGGCTGTGGCTCTGCCTCTCCTCTGCAGGACCTGCTCTCCTCCCTGGGCCGGGCACCCCGAAACGCCAGCCTTATCTCCACCCTGGTGTCTCTCAGCAGGTAAACAGAGCGGCCCAGCAGGCAGCATGGGCTGGGGCCAGGGGTGTGAGGGGCAGTGAGGCCCAGGCCACCTCCTGTGCTGTGAGGTCCCCTGCCGAAGGGGCGCCGGCACCTAAGATGGAAAGACAAAGGGGCCACCCAGCGCTGCCACAGGAGCTGCTTGACCATTTCCACAGCTCGAAATTGTGATTCTCATGCCCTTGATGACCTCTGATGGCGTGTGAGATGCCTCCCGCAAAACACCGGATGGAAACTTTCGAGCTGTCCACAAGGTTACTGGTGACTTTGGTTTTGACCTTTACTTACTTCTCCATTTCCTGTGTTTTCAATTAAACATACATTACTGCAGACCCTTTGCCCCTAGTTTTGCTGTCCATGTTCTCTGTTACCTGTGATCTCCCTTGGTCTGCAAATCCACAGTGAAAACTTGTGGAATGAACAGTAGCGTGATGGCCGCGCAGCTGGATGAGAGCTCAAGCCGCCCCCAGCACCCAGCCATGAACCGTCCCTATGAGCTCCGCAGCTGTGCTGTGTTTGGTGCCCACCCATCAGTCGCTTAGCAGCTGTCACAGCTACCAGAGTGACTGTCACAGTTGTGCTGTTTCTATTCAAGTGACACTCCTGCAGGCCCCTAGTGCAGTGTCCTCAGGCCTGTGTCACTCACTGTGACAGTTGAACTGCATTGTCAATGTGATTGGCTTGAGCACCACCGAGGAGATTAGAAAGGCCCATATTGGGGTGTGTCTGGGGGTTGTGCATGCATGATCTTGGGGATCCTATCTGGTTCCCAGCCCCTACCTTCCGACACCCTCTCATTCCCTGCCTTCAAGAGGTAAGCAGCTTTGTTCCACCGTGATGTTCCTGCCGACCGTGGACTGGACCCCCTCAGCCCGTGTGCCAAATTAAACCTCTAAGTTGTGAATGGCAGGTATTTTGTTCCAGCAAAGGAAAAGAGAAAAACATATTCATCTTGCTTTGCCTCACCCCACAGACACTGAATCATCTCATCGCCATTGTAAGAAGGGTAGGCCCAACGCGCTCAAGACAGAGAGGCTACATTCCCGTAACTCACTAAGCCACACTGTGGTAATTATTTCATCTGAGTGTAAGTCACTGATGTCACTCTCTCAGCATGCCTCACGTATGACATAAACTTTACCATAGGGAGGTACGTGTGGAGGGAAACCCAGCGTCCAGGGAGTTTGGTACTATTCTTGGTTCCAGGCTCCAAGGGGGTCTTGGCATATATTCTGCTGAGAAGAGGGCTGCGCAGATGTTAACAGTTGGGAGAAAACAGTTCTATAAAAAAAAGCCCATGTGTACAGAGGCAGTGGCTGAAATTGCCTGGGACCCATCTGGAAGGTGGGGGTCTTCACAGGCCCCTGTGGTCCCAGCTTAGCCACTCTGGGCTGCGAGATTTCACAGGTGAAGTGTTCCTACCTCCTACACCCTGAGGACCCACTCCCTATGGCCCCCGCTCCCTGGCTCCGTCCCTCGCTTGCAGTCCCATCCAGCCCTGGACTGACACAGGGCGAATCCCCAGCTCTTTCGCTTTCCTGTCCTACTCATCCTCGGCAGCAATGCCTGGGTGAGCCACACCTGTCCTCCAAGCACCACTGGAGAAAAGTCACACAAACATCAGGCAACAAATCATCAATGGACATTTAAGGATGCTGAGTACAGAATTTCCACCAGTCGGCCTTTCCAGTCTGGGAGCTCACCCCAAGCTCCTCCCTCCAGTCCTTCCCCAGGCTGAGACTCCCTGCTGGAGCCAGTGCCAGCGCCCTCACCCTGTCCCCGCATCCACACCTCCGCCTCAGAGGCAGCACCCATCCAAGGCCACTTTCCCCGCCAAGCCTTCCACTTACCGCCCTGATTTATTTCCTCCATATGTCCCTCCCTGGGAGTGGCTTACTCATCCTCTCTCCACTGTCTGCTGAGCCACCACCAATGCCCTGGAGGGAAGTCCACCCCACTGGGCTCTCAGGCACCATAGCGGTACTTTGGGGCCCACTTCTCTTGGGACTTGGCCCTTCCCATCTGGACCCCAGCAGTGTGTCTATAGGTCCCCTCTGCCTTGTGCACGCTCACTTGTGTTCACACGGCTGTGCCTACAAGGGCGGAAACTCACAGTTTCTGAATGATTAGTGAGTAACCACAAAAGGAAGGAAGAAAAGAGGAGAAAGGAAGGAGGGAAGGAGGGAAGGAGGGAAAAGTCCACTGTGCCTCATGCTGGCAGATCACGTGGTGATAGTAAAGTGACAGCCACCACCAGAATCAAGACCCCAGCCAGCATGCCACAACACACCCCGGGCTGCAGGCCCGTCTCCCTGCATCTGTGGGGCCAGCACACCCAGGCCGAGCGGAAGTGGAGCTGTGCTCCCTGATACGGCCTGAAGGCCGCACTCCCCAAAGTCCTCGTGTGGGCAGCTGAGTCCCCAGATCTGTATGCTATGGTGCTTGGAGGAGGACCTTTTGCAAGGCAACTGGGGAAGATGAGGTCACGAGGGTAGGGTCCCTGTGGTGAAGAGGGGGACCCCAGCCAGCAAAACTGATGTCCTCTGCCACGTGACACAGCAAGAAGGCTCTCCAGGGAGTTCCAGCTTCCAAACTGGAGCAAAAGAACCTTCTATCTTCAGAGGTTACTGGTGTCAGGTATTTGTTATGGCAACAGAAGACAGATGGAGGCACTCCCCAGTCACCTAGCACCCCAAGAAAACAGCGGGAAGCTGGCATTTACAGACTCCTCACTAACTCTGCAAGTGGGAAGGCAGCAGGTCCGCGCGCAGGCATGTTCCCTCGGGACACCCACAGCCATCATGCAGGTCTACTCTGCCTACCGGGGTGCCCACCCAAGAACCCAAGACCCTCCCACTATCCTCCAATGCTGTCAGGTGTCCTCCTCACCCCCCACTTCTGCTCCCTGTTGGGATTTTGAGGGGCCTGGGTAGCTGGGCTGGCCTTTGTAGTCAGCATAAGCGGTCAGTGGCCTGGGGACTTGGGCACTGCCCGAGATAGGCAAGCCCTGACCCATCAGCTCTGGATGGTGGCAGCAGTCATGGACAAATGCTTCCCTTAGTTGTGGGAGGGACACTGTCAAGGTAAAGGTTCAGCCTGAGCTCCTGTCTGAACAGTGAACAACAGGGAATGAGGACCTGTGCCTGAGGCCCCATCCCCAGCTCTGTCCCCCGCCTGCACACCATACAGCCCTGGCCTGACCTGGGACAAATTGGGCTGAGTTCCTTCCTGTGTTAAGTGAAGAATCCTCACTGAGTGGCTTCCATCTGAAGCACACACTGTGGCGATGGCCAACCTTTCAGAGACTGAGTGCCCCAACTGCAACCCCAGAATCACTAACTTGTCCCAAAGTGTCAATGCTGCAAGGAAATCTGAATACTGAGTTTAGAAGAAACAACTCCTACATTAACATTGTGTGTCTCAAAAGAAAAACAACCTATGTACTATAGGTTTCCAACACTGTGAGTTTTTTTTTTTTTTTTACTTAAACCTTGAACAGAGCCTTGAAGCCTGCAAAACTTCAGGGAAAGTCAGGATTTTGCAAGGATGCTGCCTTGGAGGAATGAAGGCCAGATAAAAACCAAAGCCCCAGAGCACAGCCCGTCAGAGACTGTGTATAAAGGCAAGGGTGGACTCACAGGGCGCCTGGAGGGACCCACCAAGGACAGGTTTCCTGCCTTTGGGGCTGAGCTAGCTTCCCACCCAGAGCCAGGAGGGAAAGACAGCGCCCTGCCATCTGGGCTGGCCCTGGCCGCTTGGAGGCCTGGGGATCCAGTACACCAGGACCCCATCTAGCCCTGCCCCAGGAGTGGCCTCCTCCTGAGACCACATTGTTATTTAAAAGGAGGAGTGGTCTGCAAACACCTCAGCCCTTCCTAAGAGTTCTGGCTGGACTTGGGGTGGTGGGGATGGGAGACCCCTGAAGGCCAGCTCCCTGGAAGTTGCCATTGATTCTAGGGCAAAGATCGGAAGTAACAGAATGCATTTTGTTCTCCCAGGACAGATGAGGGTGTCGGGACTCCCAGAAGTGGGGAAAAGCAATTCTAAACTGCTCAGCCGGAAGGAACTGAAAATACTCCTCCAAATCTTTGCTGTACAAACCTGGGAAAGGAGCGCTCTGGGAGGCTAAAGACGCCTTGCTGCTGTCAGCGTCCTTGAACGCCTTTGAGAACTGGGCGACCCCACAAAGCCTCCCAGCGGGGTGCGGTGGCTGGGCAGGGCGTTTCTGGGGTGCTGGACTCGCAGCCCGTCCTTGGTACCCTGACCAGGCCACCTTCTGGGCTCTCCCCCCTAAACACCAAGCCGGGCAGAGGCAGACCGGGCTGGGGTGGAATCGGTTTTGCTTACTTTGGGCTCCCGCCTCGTTCTTTGAAGTGCTGTTTTTATCTGACATGAGGAAATGCGATTCTAAGCTAGATATGCAAGGTTCTCCCCACACTGCCGCCGTCCAGATACTTGGGACAACCCACCTGCCCTGGTCCTTGTCTGCCTTTTGTAATTTCAAGCTCGGAGGAGCCAGAAAAGTCGGCGAGCTGGTGCGGGGAGGGCAGAGACCAGGCCACGCGGCCACTGCCGTCTCTCTGCCGCCTTCAGGGCAGCCCCCAGTCACAGGCCCGCGGCGGCGGCGGGGCGGGCTCTGGGGACCGGGCAGGTTGGGCGGCCCACGGCCAGCAGCTGAGCCCCCTCTTCCGTGGCGGGGCAGCCGCTACCGAGCCGCCTGTGAGCCCGGGGCGCCAGTCCCCCGGTCCATCCGAGCCTGCTCTGACCTGGTCCCCGGGGGCTTCAGGACATCGCCGGAGGTGTCCCGGGGTGGACCCGTTTCTCAGGGTTTCCAGCTTGCTGATCACTATTGTAGAGTTTGTTCCAGAACAGAAATAGCTGTAGATCCTTAGCGCACCGACGGGTGCAAGGACTCAGACAACTGCTGGCCTCGGGACCCCGAGAAGGGGCGCGCGGGACAAAGGGGTGGGGTCCCTCCTACACCCGGCACTGCGAGGGTGGGGACAGCAGGCGGAGCGGGGGTTTCCTCCAGCTGGCAGAAGCACAGGAAGCTGGGGACAGGGGTCACCAGCGTCCTCTCGTCGGGCGGGCGGCGCCCCGTGCCCGGCAGAGGGCGCGTCGGCGGGCTCAGGCGGCCTGCGGCCCGCGCCCCTGACGTCACCGCCCCACGGTCGCCATAGCGACGGCCTCTCCGTCTCGCGCGTCAGAGCCCCAGTCTCTTGGCAACCGCCCGATCTCCGTTCCCCGCGCCTGGCACTCAGCCGCGCGTCGCTCTGGCGTCAAAGCTACGTCAATGGGCCGTGTCGGGCGGGGAGGCGCGGGGCGGGGTCTCGGGAGGCACGGGGCGGGGCCTCGGGCGGGGCGGGGCGGGGCGGGCGTGCGGCCGGCGGGCGGCGGGCGGCGGGCGCGGACATGCGGCCAGGTTCGGGAGGCGGACGCAACGGCTGTGGTGCGAGCAGTGAGCGCGCGGGCTGCGGAGCGGTCGGCGGGGACCGCGGGGCGCGGCGGGGGTGAGTGGCGGCAGGGGCTGGCGCGAGGGCCCCCATTGTTGCGGGGCAGGGTAGCGGGTCCCCCCGGCTGGGACGCGGCGACCCTGGGTCCTGTGGTCAGCACGCGCCGCAGGACGCCGGGGTCCCGAGGATCGGAGTGGAACAGACAGGTGGGGGAGCCGATCCCAGCACGCGGGGCTCGGGTGGCGGGGCGGGATGGAGCCGATCTGGGCTCCGGGAGCTGCGAGAGCGAGTCGGTGCCGGCTGGAGGGGTACGGGATGAGGGCCCCCACCGAGCGCCCCTCGCCGTCCGCCCCAGGTGCGATCCCGAGCCATGGTGATGATGTCGGAGTTCAGCGCGGCCCCGGCGGGCTCCGGCCAGGGCCAGCAGAAAACCCTCCGCGTGGGCTTCTACGACGTGGAGCGCACCCTAGGCAAAGGCAATTTCGCGGTGGTGAAGCTGGCCCGGCATCGAGTCACCAAAACGCAGGTGCCTGGGGCGACAGGGACCCGGAGGGAGGGCACGGGGGGGGGCAGGAGCCTGACCCGGGGGCTGGACTCAGGCAGATTAGGGCTTGCTATCCTGTAGACGCAGACTGGTTTGGGCTTAGTGAAGAAAAAAATGCTTTGTGTTATGTTTGTGCGTAATTTGTGCAAATATTAGAGAACGCCAAAGAGACTAATGAACAAAAAATCCCCCAAAGCCAGACAGCCGAAGCGCTCTGGTTCCTGGATGCAGAGCTAAAGCCCTGTAGAGTGAGCTTACAAGTATTTAAGACATTTCTTGATCTTTGATTCCTTTAAATAATATTTGTGGATACTTTGGTTATTTTTTACCCCAACTTTTTGTGACCTTTTGGAGACATAATGTGAGAATTTTAACTTGGAAAAAATGAAATATGTAAATGAGATTTTTTAAAACAAAACATCCCTTTTGTTTTAAACATCTCTAGGTTGCAATAAAAATAATTGATAAAACACGATTAGATCCAAGCAACTTGGATAAAATCTACCGTGAGGTACAGCTGATGAAGCTACTGAACCACCCCCATATCATCAGACTATACCAGGTGAGGTGGGCCCTACTGTGTGCGTGTGTGTGCGTGTGTGTGTGTGTGTGTGTGTGTGTGTGTGCATGTGTGTGTGTGGCGTGCCTGCAGGTGGTCCTATGCGTGGCCCGGTGCTGTGCTCCACCCCCTCGTCTGCCCTTGCTGAAGGGTAGCCCTTCTGTGCGTTTGTGGCATCGGCATGCGGGTTGTAGGAGATAAATAGATTGATCTTTGTAAGCTGTACAGATGTTTACAATTATTGCCTTGCTTTTGGATCCTAATTGAGATTGGCTTCATTAAAGTTGTGTCTGGTATCGTAATTTGTTCCAGTTTCAAATTCATAGCTGGCTGCTGTTGGGGTGGCTTTCCTTGGAGCACACCCACGTGGGCAGCGCTGCCGCAGGTCAGGCACTTGGTGCAGAAGGGCAAACTTGAACCAAACTAGAGACGTCTCGCCTTTACATACAGTTGTCAAACTTCAAAACCAGCTGCTGCTACGGGTCTTCATTAACTTCCAAGGCAACAGTGAGCACTTGTCTTCCCTTTTTAACTCTGCTGTGCAGAGGGGCGAGATAGAAATGCTTTGACCACAGGGAAGGTTAGGAACATGCCTCACCCTGTCCATTTGTTGGTTGGTTTCATGACTTTGGGTTCTTATGTCACAGTTAACATACTAATTGTATCTGTGGGAAATAAGTCATTAGTCCAGTGGGGGAGTCTTTTCCTCATACCTCCCATCAGTCAGTGAGCCCTTTGGTCTGTTGTGGAGGAATGAATTCTTTGTCAGTGCTTCCCTCCCACGTGTTTGGACATCCATTCCCCTCGGTCCCCTCGGTGACTCTCACAAAGTCACGTGAATCTGAGCTGATTCTGGGAGACACGTACAGTGCAGTGGGAGAGGGAATTGTAATTTAAAATTATACACTGGCAGGCTCTTCTACTCACTTCAAATGAAGCAGACGTGTCGCTGGAGTGCCTGCTTCCCCTGCCGTGACAGTCCACCCCACATATCTGCACACAGCTTAGGCATGTGTGCTCAGGGTTTGTGTCTGGGCCCTTTTCAAGTTGTGCTTGGAGATAAGAGGAGATAAGATGCTTCCTGCGCAGCCACTGTGTCTGTGCCTGGGACATGTCCTCCCCCAGCCTGGCTGGGGAGCAGGCTGACTGCTTTATGTCTGACTGCAAAGGGCCAAATGCTAGCACTTTCCTTTTCTCCCTGCTCTTTTGCTTTGCTTTGCGAATGGTGGAATGGGCTCTGTTAGGGAGTCGCATTGCTCCTGTAAGTGATGCCAGAGGTCCCTCGGGGAGGTGGATGTTCTCACTTCTGCCGGAGGTGACTCCTGCCTGTTGGGTGGATTGGGTGGGATGGTGACGGCTGTGAGTCCTCTGCTTTCGACGCTGTTGGTGTCTCATGCTGGTTCAGCTGGCACCAGCCCCCGAAACCTTGCAGAGACACTTCATCCTTCCCTTTAAGTTTTCAGAAGTTAAGATACATGTTCTTCCTTTTTCTCCTTCTGTTTCTCTCCACTGAGAAAAGGAATGAGCAGTCTTCAGGGGCAGTTAAAAAAATCTAGCTACATTGTGAGAATTTTAGTAACATCTTATTAGATTTATGACTCCAAGCAGTTCTCTTTAAAATGTCTTTTTAGCTGGCAGTGTGGCTCAGTGCTTAGCAAGTACAAGGGTGGCATGTGCTTAGCAAGTACAAGACCCTGGTTTCAGTCCCCAGCACCAGCAAAGCAAAATTTTTTTTTAAAGGAGTAACCACACTTTGAACCCTTAAAAATCTTTTTTATAAAATTTCTGTATCTTATTCCATCATATAAATTCCATAAATGTATTCTTTCTTCCTTTCAAATATTTTACAATATACAAAGATAGTTTGTTTTACTTCTTTTCAGTACCAAAGATTGCGATTTTACATTGTTGCAGTTATATTTTAAATAGTTATTTTTGAGAACATAAAATTCTCAATCCACGAATAAACTTCCCAGGAGAATATTGACCTCAACTGTTAGTATTGACCCCTGCCGAGTCATTTGCTGTTCAGAGCACTGCGTGGTAGCTTACCTGGTGAAGCTGTTTTCTCACAGCCTCGTACCCTGCCGACAAGTGGGAATGGGGTGTTTGTTAGTATTCTGTCCGTTGTAGCTAACAGCTCAATCCCCCGTAGTCTGCTAGGCTTCCTGTGGAAGGTGCGAGGGACTCAAGTGTCCCTAGCCTGCAGAGCCCCTGAGAGCCATGCTAGCGGTCCTAGTTAGATAGACGCTGTGGGAGGTCCCTAAAGCGGGTCAGCTTCATTTAGGGCAGAGTTGTGTCGGGATGGGCAGCTCCGCGAGTAGCGCACCTCCTATTTTTAAGAAAGCTCTCTCTGGGTGGGAATCCCCGTGGTGTTTACGTACCGAAGGAGCTCTCTTCCTTTTCCTTCTCCCTGGTGAACACATGCTTCCTGGAGAAGTTACAGGTTTACTGGGGTTCACGTGGATTATTTATATCCCTGGAATGTATGTTCCTTTCTCGTGTGGTTAAATGTTAGTTTTGTTTTGTTTTTTAGGTTATGGAAACAAAGGATATGCTTTACATCGTGACTGAATTTGCAAAGAATGGAGAAATGTTTGGTAAGCCACACTTGCTTTTAATGGCTATTGGAAGCAACAGTGCTAACCTGCTGGGACCTGCTCACCTGCCCCCGGTCCACACATCTTGCAGTTCTGCACCCCTCCCTCCCTGCACCCCAGGCGATGCCAGGCTTTGCATCCTGGAGTAGAGCTTGATTTTGTTGCTCCTCAGATTACCTGACTGCCAACGGGCACTTAAGTGAGAAGGAAGCAAGGAAGAAGTTCTGGCAGATACTGTCAGCCGTGGAGTACTGCCACAACCACCACATCGTGCACCGGGACCTCAAGACGGAGAACCTGCTGCTGGATGGCAACATGGATGTCAAGCTGGCAGGCAAGGAGGGTCGTGGTGGGATGGGGGGTCGGAACTAGCAGCAGGCCCTCCAGCTTTCTGTGCACCCAAAGCTGCTGCTCTGGTCATTTCCAGACTAACTCTGTCCATCTGTTTCTTTACACCACAGATTTTGGGTTTGGGAATTTCTACAATCCTGGAGAGCCTCTGTCTACGTGGTGTGGGAGCCCCCCATATGCAGCCCCTGAAGTCTTTGAGGGGAAGGAGTACGAAGGCCCCCAGCTGGACATCTGGGTAAGGCGCCTGGGTGCTGCCCTTGCTGCCCACACCCACAGCCCCGAGCCTGCTGGGCGCTGACCCCACTGTCTGGTTGTTCTCAGAGCCTCGGTGTTGTTCTCTACGTTCTCGTCTGTGGTTCTCTTCCTTTTGATGGACCCAACCTGCCCACGCTGAGGCAGCGGGTGCTGGAGGGCCGGTTCCGAATCCCCTTCTTCATGTCTCAAGGTGGGTGGTGCTGAGCCTGCCATAGGCACTGTTGGGTGAGCCCACTGGAGGCTGGGAGGGAACAAGGGACAAGGCTCTGTGGTGCCTGTGTGGCTGCCTGTGACTCTGGTCTAGAGCCAGGGAATCGGCCCAGGTGACTGGGCTCCAAGAGAAACCTGATCCCCAGGTACCTTCTCGATGCCCTACTTAGGGGATGGCAGGTGCCCTCCCTCTGCTGGTGCCTCCTGAGAGCCACTTCTCTGTCATAAAGATGCCTGACCTGTGGCCTGTCCTCATGCAAGTCATGCCAGGGTGGGGTGTGTCTGACGCCTTTAGAAGGACAGGCCAGCAGATGTCCTCCCTGGGGCCGGCCTGCCCTCGGTGGCTGTGCACAGCGGTACAGGCAGTGGCTATAGCCTGGGCCTTCTGCAGGGTGTCACGCACACACGCATGCAGGTGGCCTCTGCACAGGATCCTGGTGTGCTGGGGTTCAGTGGGTGCTGTGTCCCCCCAGACTGCGAGATGCTCATCCGCCGCATGCTGGTGGTGGACCCTGCCAAGCGCATCACCATCGCCCAGATCTGGCAGCACCGCTGGATGCAGGCCGACCCCACCCTCCTGCAGCAGGCCGACGCCGCCCTCTCCGTGCTCAGCTACACCTCCAACCTGGGGGACTACAATGAGCAGGCACTGGGTATCATGCAGGCCCTCGGCATTGACCGGCAGAGGACCGTGCAGGTGAGCATGGCCGCACGAGCAGTGGGTGGAGTTCAGGGGCAGCCTAGGATAATTTATTTATTTATTTATTTATTTATTTATTTATTTATTTTATTTTAGAAACATAAAAGTACAAAAACATATTGACAAACAGCCTAGGATAATTTAGAGTGAGACGATTGTCCCTCCCAGGACAGACCTGGGAATGCCTTCACCAGGCAGCCGCAGTAGCTACAGAGGTGGCTGTGGGCACCTCATGACCCCCTTCTTTCTCCACAGTCCCTGCAGAATAGCAGCTATAACCACTTCGCTGCCATATACTACCTCCTGCTCGAGCGCCTCAAGGAGCACCGCGGCACCCAACCGCTGGCACGCCCCATGCCCTCCCGGCAGCCTCGGCCCAGGAGCTTGGACCTCAGTGGTCTAGAGGTGAGTGCAGACTCCTGTGGCCACGCCCTGCTCCCCACACTGCTCCATCTCCCCCAGCAGCCCACTGGACCCAGCCCTGCTAGCTGCGTTGCCCTTGTAGGGGAGTGAGGCTTGGATGTACCTCATCCCTGAGTGAACCCTCAGTTAGGCAGCAGACCACGGGGCAGTGGGAGAAGAGGGTGCTGGCTGCCCCATTTGTCAGTGCTGCCCATCCCCTGCCTGTTCCTAGCACCAGCGTTTCAAGGGCCCCTGGTCACCTATGCGTACTCATAGGTGACTATGGAGAGGCCGCAGGTCATGAACCCATAGCCTGGCATTTGTCACAGCATCCTGAAGCTGACGTGGTCCTTCTAGTGCCTCCACCAATCGTCACCAGCATGGCCTCCCTGATGATGTTTGCTCCTTTGGCTCCAGGTGCCTCAGGAAGGCCTCCACTGCGACCCTTTCCGGTCCTCCCTGCTGTGCCCGCAGCCCCAGGCCTTGGCACAGTCTGTTCTGCAGACTGAGATGGACTGTGACCTTCATAGCTCGCTGCAGGTGTGTGACTGTCCCCAGCGCCCCTCCTGTCCAGTGCACCTGCACTTGCAGGGCCTGGGCAGTCATCGGTTTGCATCCCTCCCCTGCAGCCCTTGTTCTTCCTGGCGGACACCAGCTGCAACAGCATGTCCCCGCACCGCTCCATCTCCCCCAGCAGCCTGCTGGACACAGCCATCAGCGAGGAGGTTGCGCAGGGGCCCATCTTGGAGGAGGAGCCAGAGGCTCCGGAGCCCCCTCGAGGTGGCACAGGCCGAAGGCACACACTGGCCGAGGTCTCCACACACTTTTCTCCGCTCGCTCCTCCCTGTAAGTGTTCTTGAGGGCCCAGTGCATGGGCTGAGATGGACCTTTTCGCCTCCCCAAGACCACATGGTCACACATGGACATGCACATGCTCGCTTTGGTGGAAGGGATGGCCCCCTGAGGAAGGCCTGGCCCCAGGCCACCTCATTTGAGTCTGCACCCACAGATCACCTACCACCTGCATGTATACCCATGGGCTGGCCTGAGACATCTCCAGGCTCTGGTGGCCTGGAGCAGTCACTAGACGCACACTGCGGACCTAGGTCAAGCCCACAGTTGCTCATATCCACCAGCACCCCAGACACCGTGGGACTTGTTCCCTGCACCCTTCTGCAGCCATGCAAATGGGGCTGCACTCACAAGCCTCTCCCTCTGCAGGCATCGTGGTGTCCTCCTCCACCGCAGGCACCTCAGAAGGAACCAGCTCCGACAGCTGTCTGACCTTCTCCGTGGGCGAAGGCCCTGCTGGGCTCGGCAGCGGCCTGGCCACCCAGGGGCTTCTGGGCACCTGCTCCCCAGTCAGACTGGCCTCGCCTTTCCTGGGGGCGCAGTCGGCCACCCCTGTGCTGCAGGCTCAGGGGAGCCTGGGCGGAGCTGTCCTGCTGCCTGTCAGCTTCCAGGAGGGACGGAGGGCGTCAGACACCTCACTGACTCAAGGTGCGGTCCCGGTCACACTTCCCCCTTCCTAGGATGCATCTGTCCATGGCGAGATAACTGCCTCAGGGGTGGGAGGAGTTTACCCATTCTCTATTGATCCTGCTGCTGGAATAGCTGGAGTGCCACCTGGGCCCTGGGCAACCTGGCTACTGCGGTAGACCCAAACCACAGCTCCTGAAAATGGCCAGTGACCTTGATGGGCTGGGTGAGAGTACAGGGCTGGCTGTGCTGAGCAGTGGGTCCTGGCCTGCAGGAGCATTGGGGTCGGGGAGGAGCCCCCCACGAAGCAGCCCTACCCTCAGTTGGCTGCCTAGGCTCCCTCTGTGCCACCCCAGGACTCTGGCTACCCATGTGCCCTCTAAGTCCATGCAGAGTCGCATGCGTAGCTCATACCCTCTTCTGTGAAGAGCCTGTCCCCACAGCAGCTCCTCAGGGTTGGAACTGTTTCCCCAGCCTCAGAAAGTGGCCAGTGGCCCAAGCATGAGACAGTATCAGAAGGGCTCCGGGGACAGAGTGCTGCCCACCCTTTAAGGAAAGCAGGATGGCCTCCTGGGTCCCAGCACCACATGCGTGGCCCGTCCTGTCCTCCCTCCCCTGGGTCCCAGCACCACATGCGTGGCCCGTCCTGTCCTCCCTCCCCTGGGTCCCAGCACCACATGCGTGGCCCGTCCTGTCCTCCCTCCCCTGACTCCTTTGGCTCTGCCCTTGCTTTGCAGGGCTGAAGGCCTTCCGGCAGCAGCTGAGGAAAAACGCACGGACCAAAGGCTTCCTGGGACTGAACAAGATCAAAGGATTGGCCCGCCAGGTGTGCCAGGCGTCCTCTAGCCGAGCAGCCCGGGGCGGCCTGAGCGCCTTCCACGCCCCCACCCCAAGCTCGGGCCTACAGAGTGGCAGCTCTGGCAGCCGAGAGGGCAGAAGCCTGCTGGAGGAGGTGCTGCACCAGCAGAGGTAGGCCCAAGCCCAGTACCCGAGTCCTGGGGTCTGGGGCGTGGTTGCCATGGACGCGCTAGTCCTTTGGAGTCAGCGAGTGGGCGGAGGGCAGAGGTGCACCTGTGTGGTGGACTCTCCACGTTATCCCTGAAACATGGCAGGATGGCTTGGGTTGCCACCCAGGGACACACGGGCAGATCTGACCTGGGCCCTGTTCCTCTGTCCCTCAGGCTGCTCCAGTTACAGCACCACCCGGACAACCCACCCAGCCGCCCCCCGGCCCCACAGCCAGCCCCTACTCCTGCCCCTGCCCCTGCCCCGTACATGCTGGCCCCCTGTGATGGCCTCCTCGTGTCAGGGCTCCCACTGCTGCCCGCGCCCACCCTGCAGACCAGCGCATCCCCTGTGACGTCGGCGGCACAGCTCCTGGACACCCACCTGCGCATCAGTGCCAGCCCCACCGTCCTCCCCAGCGGGGCCCTGGCACCCTGTTTTGCCAGGCTGGCCCCGGGGTGTGACCCTGCTGGGCGGCTGCAGGGAGACTGCGAGATGGAGGACCTGACCTCAGGCCCGCGGGGGACGTTCGTCCTGGTGCAGTGAGGACAGCCCTACCACGTCCAGCTGGCTCTTCCAAGCAATAATTTCGGAGTACATGAGGACATTTTGGGACTCAAAGCCAAGAACTTCCTAGAAGCAAAACAAGCAATATGTTAGGTGTATGGGCTTTTTAGTTTGTTTTTTTGTTTTACTTTTTTCCTTGCACTGAATGACCTCAACTCCGAGTAGAGACTGGAAGCTGAGAAGAAATCATGGCAGGCATGTCATGCAGGTGGGTGGCGGGGGGAGTGGGGTGAGGGAGGGCCTCTGGCTGCGAGGGCGGGCGACAGGGCAGGGGCCTGGGCCCCTTGTCCACGGAGTGTCGGGAGCTGATGGCCTAGGGCGTCCCTGGTAACGTCCAGATCGGCCAAGTGTATGCGTGCGTGAGTCAGTATTCTTTTGGTTTTGGTTGATGGTTCTCCACTTCCGGAAACATTTATGCTTCAACGGAAACTGTGAACTTGCTGCTTCGTGTGTGGGTTGGCACTGTCGCAGGGCTGCCCAGGAAGGGGGCGCGGATTGCCGGCACAGAGGGAGGCCCAGCTCACCTGAGGCGGGGTGCTGTGTGCATGGCTCAGGAGTCCGTTTTCCAGCACTATTCGGAGGAACCGCAGAAGGACCAGGGGCAGTGGCCAGGGCTAGGGCTCAGTCCCAGGGACACTTGGCCCCGAGGAAGCCAAGAGCTTTCTTCCTGCTGCTCATCTCGTTCCCGCTGCTAATTACTGCGTTTTTATGCATTTCATTATCAGGGTCCAACCAGAACACCTGACCTGGGGGTGGTGTGTGCGGTGCTGTGGGCCATGACAGTGGGCAGCAGAGGGGCAATGGTGGCTCCTCACTGTGACCGCCACACGGACTTCCCGGTGACACAGGCCTGGCACCCAGGCCCATGTGCTGGGCATCTCTTTCATTCAAGGAAGATGCTAAGGGAAGCTTAGGTCAGTGTTTGTAAAGCTGTGTCTCTTTTTTTAAGCAAATACTGTATATGTATATAAATAGGAGACCATAGACACTACTTATTTTTTATATTTTGTACTACACTTTTGTGTTCCTTGTTTAAACCTCCCTCGGTCACCCGGGGAGGGGGCATCCTGGCAGCACCATGTTTGCTGAGGAAGGGGCCCAGCCACCCCTCAGCATTGGTGGGGACGCAGGGCAGGGGCGGCCGAACCTCAGGGGGACAGAGGCCACCACTGTGTCCTACCTGCTGTGCGCCAAGTGCCCACCCCCACCCCGCCCAGGTGCCTTTGCTTCCCATGGCTCTCACAGCCTGCAGTATTACCCAGGGGCCACTGAGAAAGGGGCAAAGGCGGGACTTCTCAAAAGCCAAAGATTGACCGAGTCACCTGAGGGCAGGAAGGAGGCCACGCATGTCGGTGTCATGGTGGGTCCCCCCCTTCTGTGCATGTGCTGAGCTCCATGCTGCTCTGTGACTGCTGCTCTGCGCTGTGGCTGCTTAGGGACAGGCAAAGGACCGTCCTTGAGGGCGGACCCGGCACCCGGCTGCAGAGAAAACACCAAAGTCCCCTGCCTGCCACCTCTGGACATCCCTGGCTGCTACCTGCCTTCACCTGCAGGAGGCGGCTGCCCTGACCTGCTCTTGCAGGAGCCCTGGGCCAGCTCCTGAGCCCACAGCCCGATCCTGACACCGCAGATCAAAGGCCTCGTGCGCCCGTGTTTCTCTCTGAAGCACTTTACTTTCCTAGCAGTTTTTGCTTTTTCTTAGCACTGTAGGCCTCTTGGGGAGGACAGGAAAACCATGTTTTTATTTCTTGTTTTCTTTAGGCGTGTGCAGTGTTTTGTAGATTTCTTGACAGCGCTGTCCTGCAGACTCTTGCAATAGCCTATTTAAAGACACTACGTGATCTGGTTGAGATGTGTATATATTTTTTTTTACCATAACTGAATTGTTTTGTTTCATATGTTGACGTGAGAGATGTATGCCAAATGATTAGCTGATGTATGTTTTTTTAATTTAATATTTAAATAAAATATTTGGGGGAAAAAACTTGGACACTTTCCCTGGATTCATCTATCTGGGCGCACCATCCTTTGAGCCACTTCTTACAGAGGCCATAGCCTCTGGTTTGCCGAGGTCCCAGGTCTGCAAGATGGCACAGTGACAGCTTTGTGCTGGCCTTGCCGCACAAACCAGTTACCCCTGGCTGCTGCAGACTGGACTGAGCCATGGGCACTGCGACCCTCCCCAGCCTTGGGGAGCCGTGCAAGTCGCTGGTGGCCCTGGCACCCTGTCTGTGTGGCACTGGCTGTTCTTCCCAGTGCTGCCAGCCCTGTTCGCCCTATTCCTGCTGTGGAAAGGTTCCCAAAATCTGCAGCAAAATCTAGGATTTGGCAGAATTTTAGCAGGACTTTTTCCTGGGCCTCTGAAAGTTTGTACCTTCCAGCCAGTGAGCAGACGCACCCTCTTAAACCATGTTCACTTCCTTTTGGTTAAAAAAGGAAGAGTTTTTCAACTCGTCATGCCCAGTAGGTGCCTGTCCCCTAAACGGCCCTGTGTGAGCCCCAGGAAACAACATGTAGATCCTTAGGAAACATAGAATTCCCTTGTGACACCGAAATTCTGCTGTGGGGTCTGTACTCCCCTCCCCCCGAAAGCAGGGTCTCAAAGAGATCAGCACTGTGCATTTGTAACAGCACAATTCTTGGCAGTCAAAGGGTGGAGGGGACCCGGGCCCCACTGAGGGACTGGTGGGTAGACAACACAGTGTGCTTCCCCGTGAAAACTGAGCCTTACATTGGGAAGGCACCTAGAGGATGCTTCAGTGAAGTAAGCCAGGCATAACGAACGAACGGGACAGATGCGATTCCGCTCACGGGGGACTTAAAGCAGTCGAGTTCCTGGAGACAGTCAGAGGGCCAGTGTTGGGACGGGGATGGAGATGTTTTACAGGCTCGGTTTCAATCTGGAATGAGGGAAGTGTTGTGCGATAGATAGAGGCAGCGGCTGCAGTTATGTGAAGGTGAGGACAAGCTGCTTTTGGGGACAAAGCTCTGCCAGGGTTGCTTCAGCAACACAGAATACGTGGTCAGGGTCATGGGGCTGGTGGTGCGCATGGAACAGAGCATTCTGGCGTGTCCCAACCCCTCAGAGTGGCCCTTGTAGGGGCAGAATTGTGTCTTGAGTGTCTGCCTGTGGCTCACACTTAAGTCGCCCGTGAGCCCCTCTTTGGACAGAAAGACCAGACCTCATGCATGGCCGAGAAGGCTCAGCCAGCCCCAAAGAGGAGCTGCAGTTGTGCCTCCAGACCTGAACTCCTGAGAGCTGCCTGACGCAGGGTGTCCATTTGGCTTCCAAAGCTGACACTGTCCAATATCTGTGTGTTTGGGAAGAACCTATGTATGATCGGGAACACAGTGTTGGAAACTAGTAAGGTCTCATGCAGAGCCTTGAATTTGTCTCTCCAGGTTTTGCATTTGAATTCGTCTGTAGCGAGTGTCATGCTGAGTCATACTGGATGGGTCTCAATGGCCAAGGAGTTGTGATGCCTGTACTGAGGAGGAGGGAGTGGGGTGCTTAGAATTCTCAGCTTGGCCTTTGGAGCCCAGCCCCGGAGGAAGGAGCCTCGCAGGTCTTTGAAGGATTCCAGAGTCTGTCCTGGGCTCGGCAGAGCCGCTGTCCTTTCCCATCCCTCCAGTGAGGAGCCTGGGGCCCCGGGCTCTGGTATGCGGGTCCCACGTCCGCCCAAGGGTCACTCCCCAGCTGCACCCGTTTCTGCGCTGCTGACTCTTCTCCAGACGTTTACATGGGGATGTGTAGGCTCCTGCTGGGGACTGGCACACCCCAGGCGGCACAGCTGCACTTCTGAGCACTGGGGTTCTCTAAGGCTGCTGAGATTTCCTCCTGATCCTTCTGGCAAGGGTTCAGATGTGGCCTGGGGCAGCAACAGCTGCCGGGCAAGTGTCTGCATGCGTCCTCACTCATGTGGAACCAGGCCTGGCTGGCCCAGCCCAAGGAGTGTCATGGCGACCAAGCAAAGGCATAACAGCCTCTGTCACGCCTAAATCTAGGTCCCAGCTCTGTGAGTTCCATCCTGTACTCTGTGCTGGGCTGCACCCTAGCATCCCTCTTCCTTCTGGAGACAGTGTCTCAGTGCAGAGCCCAGCCTACCCTCATACTTGGAACCCTTCTGCCTCAACCTCCCGGGGTCAGGGTCACAGGTGTCCAGCCACCACACCTGACTCAATGGTCTGCTTTTCAAGATAAAGCACACAACAAGGGTGCCCACTTCTGAGGGTCACTCGACACTGAGGTCCTGTGAAACACAGCCCAGTGTCTGGTGCAGAGTGAGCATTCTCAAAGACCCTGGTGTCCCTGGGTGTCATGCTCCACAAGAGTGGGACAGAGTACCTGCCAGGATGCCGTCTCTCGCAGAGGGTGGGGTGGGACATGGAGAGGTGCGCCTCTGCCTCTCCATCAGCCTCAGCAAGGAGCCACTCTGGTGGCCAGCAGCACTGTCACCAGGGCTGGGACCATACCAGTCCCCAGGGAGCCGTGCAGGGGTGAGAGGGACTTCAGGCAGGACATTGGGAGCAGGAACTAAATCTCATGCAGGGGGAGCTGGCTTGTGCTGCTATGTTAGTCTTTCCCCCAGAACATTGGCAGGGGGTGGGGGTTCACCCCTGCAGGGACACGACCTTGATCTCAGGGAATCTTGTGGGGCACAACCTCGACCTAGGGTTATCTTGTGAGGCACCACTTTGATCTCAGGGCATCTTGTACATACCTGAGGCCCTGGGTGGTGTGTGATGGAGGCTTCTTGAAGGCCTCTCTGCAGGCTCCAAGGTCATGCCTTTTGCTCTGGGCTGCCCTGGCGCTGGGAGAGAGAACAGAAAGCAGAAGACCTGGCATGTTGGCATCTCTATGGGGAGAGCAGGGGCAGGGGGGTACCCAGTTCACTTTCGGTCTTCAGGGCACCGCTTTCAAGTCCCCTTATTAGCACTATTTCATGTATTTGAATGTGATTTCTATAAAAAACCCAAAGGAGTAAAAACCACACAGGAAGCCCAGGTGGAGGAAGCCCTCTCCTTCCCCTTTCACTCTGAAGCGCTCTGTGGAGGAAGCTTAGGGTTTTCTTTGCAGTCAGAAGTGAAGGTCCGCATCTCCACTGCTAGCATGTCCCTTCCTTCCACAGGCAGGAGGCTTGGGACAGGCTTGGGTGGCAGTGAGGAGACCAAGGTTCCATGCAGGGAAGCTACCACCCCCAGGAAGGTGGCCCCAGTGCCCTGTGCCAGAAGGACATACACAGAACTTGGCCACAGAACTTAGCAGGGTCAGTGTCTCTGTCACCAGAGCCCTCCCTCTGTCCTTCCACTGCCCCTGGCTGGCACGGGGACCAGCTTCCTGCCGCTGTGGGTTAGTCTGAAATGGAAGCACAGTGTGTACTTTGTGGGTTTACTTCTGTCACGCGGCTTAACAAGGTGGAGATTCACCCGCGTGTCACCTGTTACCACCTCAGCCTCTGCTGCCGAGCAGCGCTTTCAGTGTGGGCTGTGGCGCTGTGGACCGTGGTGGTGTGTCTATCCACTCCCCTGAGGGTGGGTGGTACTCATAGTGTAGACGAATGGTAGTGTGGACACATGGCTGTGTGTCAGTGTGGACGTGTGGGCTGCTTCCTGCTTGGGCTCTTACCCATGATGCCGCTGTGAATGTTTGCTGATGAGTCTGTGTGGGCACTTCTGTTTCTTCTGAGTCATAGGGGTCAAAGGACAATGGCTGGATCCTCTGGAATGCCACCTGTCCGCCTGAAGCTGCCAAGCTGTCCTTTGGGCGGCTGCACTGGTTCAAGTCAAAGCCGTCCTTCTGGTCTGTACCCTTCACTGTACTTAGTGGCACTGGCATCCTCATGGTCACTAGTGGGGTCGCCTTGGGCTTCCAACTTACATTTACTAACATCTTTGAATGAGCTAGTACCACACTACTTTTCACACTTTTCTGTGTTTACATGCATGTGCACGTGTGTGTGTGTGTGTGTACTATGGATTGAACCCAGGACCTTAAACTGTCACTGAGTATGTGCTGTGCCACTGAGATACAGCCTCTGCCCCTTGCTATTTTTTTTTGTCTTTTTTGAGACAGAGTCTTACTATGCAGTTCAGGCAGGCCTTGAGCTCACTGTGTAGCCCAGGCTGATCTCAAACTTGCAACGATCCTCCTACATCAGCCTCCTGAGTGCTGGGATTACAGGCGTGCACACCCAGCTCACCAATTTCTAGTTAGGTGATTTGAGTTATTACTGAGGCATAGGAGTTCTTGATATAGTCTATCTAGAAATCTCTGTTACAGGAGTATGTTTATGTATACACATGTATTTCTACATATACATGCAGAAAGAGAAAATCTCAATTTGTGGCTTGCATTTCATTTGAAGAATGAAGACTTGAATCTAACATGAATTTTTATGAATTCTAAACTTGTCATTTTATACCTTGATGGTTAGTGCTTTTGTGTTTTACCTGTGAAACCTGTGTCTATCTCCAAATCACTTTTGTGTTCCAGGTCCTTTGCATTTCCATAGAGATTTTAGAGCCAACCTGTCAAATTCTCCACAATGCTTTGAACTTACATATTTGGGTAGAACTAGTATAATTTCTCCCTTAAACGTTTGATGGAATTAATCACCAAAGGCAGTGGAGCTTGGAATTACTTGGTGGGAAGATTTAAATTCCAGATTCAATGTTTTGAGAATGATTTAAAACTATTGACATTTCCTATTTCGGTTCTGAGTGAGCTTCCTAAGTTTATGTGGGGGTTAGGGCGCCACCAAACTGCCCACCGGTATTGTGTTTTGTAATTGGTGTTCCTAGAAGATTCATTTTTATGACAATGGCAACAGAAATGTGAGACCCTCTAATGCAGTAGGCTCCACTCATGAGTGTGAAGGTAAGGACACAGCATGACCCTGTCCCTAGGATGAGATGGGAGTGACCCGTCCTGAAGTGCCAGGCCTGGCGCAAAGGTCAAGAAGATTCATTTTTATGACAATGGCAACAGAAATGTGAGACCCTCTAATGCAGTAGGCTCCACTCATGAGTGTGAAGGTAAGGACACAGCATGACCCTGTCCCTAGGATGAGATGGGAGTGACCCGTCCTGAAGTGCCAGGCCTGGCGCAAAGGTCAGCTGGGTCCATCCACAGGGCTTGGCTCATCCCTGTTGGGTTCAAGAGCTACCAGCTCCTCCGGACAAAGCTTATTGGCCTGGCTGAGCCCTGGAACAGCACTGAGTCAATTTCTTCCTCCTGTCAGGATGACACTGCCATGGAGGGTGCCCAGGTGTCCAAGAACACAGCGAAGGTTGGCTCTGCAGGCTGTGTGTGGCTCAAGGGGCACCAGAAACCGTGAGCCACTGTGATTTTTCATCGTGAGGTTTGTTCTATGACACAGGCAGTCTGGCTCATGCCCTGTGCAAGTCACTTCCTGCTATGAGTCCAGGTGCCTGAGCCTGATTTCCGGTTCTGCCCCCTGGTGACCCTCCTGTCCATCCTGATGACCCTGAAGGACAAGTGGGAGCAGCAAGGTGCTTTGTGCAGGGCCAGCCATCCCAGTGGACACAGGGTAGCCTGCATACCATGTGGGCTACTGTCAGCCTCCTTGGGCCACATCAGGGCAGCCAGATCCCGGTGCAGCCGCTGCCCAGGCTTCCAGGCATGGTGCTGGCTCCAAGGCGTGATTTCCAGAGGCTCGCAGAACAGAGCCACAGATTTGGGCCTCAGTGGCAGGGGGAGGGAGGGAAGGGGCCCAGAGGGCTCAGACCACCTTCTAGGGCCCTGCAGACACAGGAAGGGGGCTCCCGGGCCTTCCATGCCTAACCTGTCCTGTGCCTGGCTGTAAGCAGGCAGCGCAGGGGCATTCCAGGCAGGTACATTTAAGACATTTAATGGGCGACTTCCCTCTCAGCGTGGGGTGTAATTAATTTTCCTGAAATAGGCCTGACAGCCCGATGCTCACTGCCTGTCTGAGTCAGGCTGTGATTACTGCCTCTCAAGGCACTGCGTGCGTCGGCCACGCGGAATCCGGGCATGCAGCTCCCCAGCCTGTGGGGTGGCACATCCGCTCAAAGCAGCCCACCTAGGGCCTGGGCTGGGGTAATGTGGCTCCAAGGGCACATGGAGGTCAGGAGGCTGGTGAGGAAGAGGGGTTGGAGCTGAGCCACTGCTTGTGAGCAGAGCCCCACAGGGTCCTGTAGGGCAGGAGCACTGCCCAGCATAGCAGGGCTCAGGGTAGGCTGGGCTGACGGCCAGCTCGGGCTGGCCACAGTGTGATGCCCAAGGGAACAGCTGGAGTACAGCTTGTATGGCAGCCCTGTCACACCACCGTGACCACCCCTTGCCCAGCCAGAGCCACATCTGGGGAACAGGAGCAGGAAGCACAGGGTGGGCCCAGCCCAGGGATGCAGTGACAGACCCACCCCTGCTCAGCTGCTGGTCACAGAGCCGAAACCTGACTGTCACCCAGGCCTGGTCCCCGTGCATGCCAGACTGCCCAGTTGTCAGCCCCAGCCTTCTGCCCTGACTTCTGCCCCAGGACCCCAGACCAGCTCTTTGCCCTGAGCCTTCCTGACGTTTCCAAGCCCGGTATCCAGCTTCTCCTCTGCTTCCTTGAAGCTGTATGCTCAGAGGCCTCCCTGGAGGCAGAGATCACTGTGATCCAAGTCCCTGGCACCCTGAGGCAGCATCCCTGGCACCTCCTGTCTCCTGGCCCTGTCTTTTTTGCCGGTGTTTTCCGTTTTGTTTTGTTTTATTTTGCCGAGGGACTGGGGATTAAACCCAAGTCCTTCACACTGAGTTACATCCCCAGTGCTTTTTATTTTTATTTTGAGACGGTCTCAGTAAAATGCTAAATTGCCATGCTGGGTTTGAACTCGTGATCCTGCTGCCTCAGCTTTCCAGTGTTGGGATTACAGGTGTGCCACCACACCCAGCCTGTACCCTGTTTTGCAGGTCAGAAAGCTGAAGCCCAGGGGTAGACAGGCACCCCAGCAGTGCTGTGGCTGCTGAGGGCCCTGGGGTAGCAGGGCTGAGGCGTGGCTGCAGGGGAGCTGGGGCAGGGGGGTGGCCACACCCACTCATCTCCAGCTCTGTGAGCCCAGGGCCTCGTCCCACAGATGTTTGGGAAGTTTTCTAGGTCCAGAGCTGGGTCTTGGGCTGGCTAGGTGTGTCCTTCCCACCTCCCTTCCAAAGTCAGAGGCAGGGCCTCACCTGTGGGCTGGAGCGCTGCTGCCCGTGGACCTCCTCCCTGCCATGGAGAGACCCACACCCCAAGAGAGGGCGAGGAGTGGAGGCTGGGTCTGGGAGCGGGAGGCTGTGGGCTGCAAGGCTGTTTCCCTTTGTTTGGTTTCTATATTCTTTTTAAGGAAGATGTTATGGGTTGACTTGTGTCTCTAAAACAGTGCTTCCAAATCCTCGCCTGCCCGCCCGGAGGCTGTGACTCAGTAGGAAACAGGGTCGCTGCATATGCAGTTGGGGAACTTACTGGTGGAGGGGGTTCCTAACCCCGTTGACAGGGCCCCATGGAAGCCAACTGTGGGCAGGGAGGGGGGCCATGTGACACGGAGGCAGAGGCCAGAAATGCTCCCACCAGCCAAGGGCCCCTAGGGCCACCAGATGCTGGGAGGGGTGGACACGAGGAAGAGAGGCCCTCCCCAGGGTCCCTGGAGGGTGGCGCCCAGCCTGGCCCACATCTTGGAACTGAACACTGGCCTCCAGAACTCTGAAAGAGTCAGTCTTGTTTCAGATCATTCCCTTTGTGGTCTCCCAACAGCCGCTCTGAGGGCCGCTGACAGCATGGCATTTCCTGGTCACAAGTCCCTTCCTCTCCAGGGTCAGGGGGCTCGCCTCCCAAACCTGCCCTGGTTCCAGCTCTGCTGTCTCATTTGTGGTCAGCAAGGGACACAGCCCAGGTCCACGAGAAGGGGCTGGAGCAAGAAGATCGGGTGAAAACAAGGGTCCTAGGCGTGCAGAAGGCCCCAGGGAGCTCTCAGGGAGTCCGCCTCCACTGCTCCTGGGGCACCCACAGCCGCATAGTGGGCCTGTGTCCCCGCCTCCCAGGTGACAAACCTGTGCTGGTCTCTGGTCAGCAGGTACTGCAGGCCCTCACACCAGGGCACTGGGAAGGCTGCTGTCCTTGGGGTGCTGTGCCCCCCTTGCACCCAGGGGGCTGTGACTGCAACCTGGTCTCTCTGGAGCAGGGACAGCCACAGGGCTGGAAGAGCACTGCCCTGAGCAGCTCAGGAGCTTGGCTGTATGTACACATATCTGTCCACACTTACATGTGACACACAGATGTGGACCAAGGTGCGCAGTACGACCGAAGTCAATCTCTGCTGATTCCAACTGGGTCCCCGCTAGACCTAAAGCAAACACCTTTGCGCCTGTGGTAGGGGAAGCTGGGCCCAGAGCAGTGACTCAGCAAGTGTTGGCTGGTCCCACGGGCCAGCTCTGGGACCCACGCAATGCCCGGCAGAGGTGGGGGCAACTGTCTGGGCAGGGAGCCAGCTTCCGGCAAGAGAGATGACCAGGGGAGGTGATCACAGGAGGATATGGCCACAGGAAAGAAGTGGAGCACAGGGGGAAGGGACATGGGGAGCCTGATCACAGGGAGGTGACCAGAGGGGAGGTGACCAGAGGGGAGGTGACCACAGGGCAGATGGCCACAGGGGAGGTGACCAGAGGGGGCAGTGACCACAGGGCAGGTGACCACAGGGAGAGGTGAACACATGGGGAAGTGGAGAGGTGACCACAGAGGGTGGTGACCATAGGGGAGGTGACCACAGGGGGTGGTGACCACATGGGGAAGTGGAGAGGTGGCCATGGGGGTAACAGTGGGAGGAGAGGTAGCCACAGTGAGAGATGACCACAGCAGAGGAGTCACAGGGCTAGATGGCTATACGGGAGGCCTCTCAGGGAACCGGTGGCCACAGTGACATGAGGCACCCACAGAGCAAGAGGAGGGAAAGGAGAGGGAGGACCGCCCCCTTGTTTCTTTGCCTACAGGGATGGCCCCGTTCATCCTCCCAGGGCAGATGCCCCCTCCAAGGGCATCATCACTGTCTTCTCCCAGCCTGAAAATGGCTGCAGGCCCTGTGTCACCAGGCCAGGGTCTTTCCTGGGCTCAGGACACCCATGCATGTAGGCCCAAACAGTTCCCAGGATTGGTGCCAGCCACCACCGGACAGGCTTGAGCCAGAGCTAAATTCACCCTGAAGGAGATGGGTAGGAGCCTTGGGGCCAGGCAGGGTGGCAATGAGTCCCTTGTGTACCTATTAGCAGCTGGCCAGACACCTGGCTTGTCCCTGGGCCTGGGCAGCCAGGTCAACAGCACAGACTGTCCTGGAGGCAGAGGCCGGGCCCCTGACAGCCAGCGCCCTCCACCCTGACTGTGGAGCTCTGTGTGTCTCAACGGAAGGACAGGACCAGTTTCACCGCCCTGTGGTTCATCATCAGGTGTTACTGTCACAAAGACCTGGTTCCAGGACAGCCTGTGGGGAGCAAGGTCACCCAGGTGGCATTCTGGAGAGGCGACGAGGCTGTGTCTGGAAGGCCACTCAGCCAGGAGCTCCAGGGCACAGTGGCCCCTGTGGGCACCCACTTCCAGAGCTTTCCAGGTAGGGCTCTCCCTCAGAGAGCACAGATCCTGGCTCCCAGGGCTTCCCTCCAAGGCCTGAGCCAGAAGAAAGGAGGGGCAGGGTGGGGAGAGGGGGCACCTGGGCCGCCAGGCCCGTGACGACACAGTGACTCACCAGAGCTGCCTGTGCACAGCTCTGCCCAGGCGGCAGAAGAGGGCAGGACCCGCGACCTTGCTGAGGACACTGAACCCGAAGGCAAGGCCCACAATGGTGTCACGTCCATGCCACATGGAGAGCCAGGGTGGTTCTCTGGGGCCACCGGGAGTACCCTGTGGCCTTTCTGGTCCCCAGAGACAGCTACTGGCACAGAGCCTGACCAACAGCCCTGGGGGACCTACAGCTTCCTGGTGAGATCCCCGGGACACAAAGAGTCCTGCCAACAGCCACACCAGACCACTTGCAGTCACTGTCACTCAGGCGGACATCTTGGCTGTGACCTCATGACACACGCTAGGCTCACCCACCCGCCAGGCTGTGTCCAGACCCACGGCCAAAGGAAGACACGGCAGAGTTGGGGGTGGCTTGTCACAGAGCAACAGATAACTTCCTCTGTCTGTCTCACTATCTCTCTTTTCTTTGATCTACCTCTACCTACCAGTCTGTCAATCGTTCTTACTATTTATCATCTGCCATTTATCACCTATCATCGATCACTCGTCTGTCATCTGTTAATCTATCTGTCATCTATCATCTGTCAATTTATCACGCCTGTCATCTATCACCTGTATCTCTCTCTGTCTCTCTCTATATATATCGTCTATCTATCTATCTACCTTCTCACCCATTGTACCAAGTACCTGGCAAAGCTGTGTAACTTAGGAGCATCACTCACACACACACACACACACACACACGCACGAGAACTTGCTAATGCTTCTTCTTCTTTCCCCTGCAGGCCCCTGCAGTCGGGTTGGGCTCCCGTGACCAGCAAAGCTGATGAGCTCAGAGCAGGAGTGATACATGTGCATCTTGCCAATTACTCTGAGGCTGTATCCCACCTCACAGCTTCGTCTGCTGCTCTGTGGGGCCCCCCCGACACCCTGTGTAGGGTGGGGACATCACAGGCAGGGGTGTGAGGCAGGACCAGGGTCCCTGAGTTACCTGGAGGAGGACGGCCAGTCAGTCCTAGGAGCACAGCCTTGTGCAGTAGAGAACGATGTCCTAATGATATTACGCAAGGGGAGTTTGTCGCTTCATCGCAGTTGTTCATCACGACTAATCCAGAGCAGGCGGCACTCAGCACGGCTGGCAGGTGAGGTTTCTTCCAGAGTGCTGGCTGGGAGAGGCCCCAGGCTTGCAAGGCTCTGTGGGGAGGTCGCCTGGGCCACTGAGCTGCTCTGCCCCACCCCAGAGCCCAGCGATGAGGAGAGTCATAGAGACAGGAGCCAGGCCCCCGCATGCTTTGCCTGGAAGCCACTGAGCATTGCCAAAGCCCCAGGCAGGCCTGGGGTCAGGAGTCCCTCTCACATATGCTGCGAGGGACATGTCTTTCTCTCCCCAGTGTTCTAGGATGAAGCCAAGGTTCTGTGTGCATACCACAAACCGTGAACTCAGACTCCTGCCTTGTACATCCTGGGGTAACCACGGAGAGGTGCTGCTCCAGTTTAATCTAAAGTGTGCCCCAAAGTTTGTGTCTGGAAGGATCACCAGGACCCTACAATCAACAGCAGTTTAGTCCACCCATGAATTCACAGCTGACTTATGTCAGGAGGTGGGGCCGCTGGTATTAGGAGTGGTCAGATGGGGTGTGCTTAAGGGGCGTGGTAAAGGGGCTGTGTGGCTAGAGGGATGCATCTAGAAGGTGCATGGCTAGAGGGAGGTGTGCCAGTAGGGGGCATCTTAGGGGGGTGTGGTGGTAGAGGCTGGTTAGAAGACACGTGCCTTTGGAGGGATGCCCTCCCTCTGCGCTCCTCCCTTCTCTACTTCCGGTTTGCCATGAGCAGCTCTCCTCCACCAGGCCTTTCTGCCACGCCATTTCTTCCTCTGAGCCAGCCAAAGTAAACCTTTCCTCCTCTAAGTTGTGGGTTTCAGATATTTTGTCCCAGTGATGGGAAACTGACTAACACAGGCCGGAAGAGGCCTGACTCCCACGGAGTCTGACCATAATCAGGAGGCCGTCCATCCAAGTGGTCTTTATGGACCCAGAATTCACAGCTATGCCCTTGAGTTCTGCTCAGAAAGACCGACTGAGTGTCAGAGGCTGGCTGGCTGATGCCTTCTTGCCCTCACCCACTCCTTCCATCCTGGGGTTCACACAGTGCCCGGACCTCTCCCTCTGGTTTCCCTGAGGCTCAGCCCAGAGGGAGCACTGACAGAGGAGTCCAGGATGGCGAAAGAGAAATGAGCACTTGCAATGATCCGGCCTAAGTGTCATCTTAGCTAGAGCGTAGTACCTGGGTACTGAGCTAAACACTAGCCCAGCTGCTGGGAAGTGCTTTGCAGATGTGGTTAACACCTACAACTTTAGGTTCACTACCTGGTGGGCCTCTCTCAATCAGCTGAAGCCCTAAGGGCACAGGCTGAGGCCCCCTGAGGAAGAAGGAACCACTGCTCAGCTGCCCTGCGCACTTCAGATCTGTCTCCATGGACAAGCATGCGTTCTTTAAATAAATCTGTGTGTGTGTGTGTGTGTGTGTGTGTGTGTGTGTGTGTG
>PVLD010019503.1:0-36261 GCA_004027595.1 Dinomys branickii
TTGTCCCAGTAGCGCGTTCTCTGTCAGGTTCAGGAGCTGAAGCCGTTCTTCCCTCCGCACTCGCTCTCTCGGCTGGTCGTCTTCTTCCCGGAAGTCCTCATTTCTGTCTTCATATTGCTATATTTCATTGTTTGGGTGGTAATCCTCTGGGAGGTTCTCTCTCTGCTGCCTACCCGGTCGCCATCTTCCCGGAAGTCCAGTCTCAGTGGCAGTTTTAACGCTGTAGAATAGACCATTACTACCAAATAAAATTAATGCACCTAAACTGTGGATTTGAGAACAGCTAAAAATCAGTTATCACACTTCACATCCTAAGGACCTGCCTTTCCACCAACTTATACATATTGGATCTCTGTCACATTTTTTCTCCTCCCTTTCTTCCGTGTGTGTGTGTGTGTGTGTGTGTCTACTATTCTAATATTAATGGGCTCAACTCCAGTGAATAAAATAAGCATCATGGAGGGATATATTTTCACTTCTAACTTTGTTTGTATAGAACATGACTTTTCCTTCATTCTCAGGGGAATAGTCTGATACTTTAATGTCATTTTGTGCTTTTAACAAAGATAACATTACAGAATGTTTTGGGATTTATGAAAGCTAGTGATACATTTCCTATAGGCATTTTCTTAAATGAGGAAAATAGAAAAGATAGGTACAGTTAAAAGGAAATTATATGCTTGTACGATTCATCTTCCTAGGGATTTGAGACATTCCTGTTTTACACCTTTGAGAATCTCTGAGGCTGTCTCCAGGCGAGACCCTCATCAATGTGGAGGCAGAGGCTATGCAGGCACAGTCTTCTCTGAGCATCCGCACCTTGAGATCTTCAGAGAAGAAAATGCAGATAGCAGGCTTGGTGGCACATCATGGTCTCAGCAGAGACTGAGGAGATCAGAAAGGTCGCCTGGTGCTACATTCTAAGTAGATTCAAAGAACTCCTAGTAGGCTGAAGAACTTCATCTTGGTTTTTCAGGACATTCTCAGTTTTAAAATGTAAATCTCCATGGCCTGGAAACCTCTTCAGTACTATAACAACTGGATAATTAGCTGCCCTATGACTTGTATGTCTTTTTAGGATTTTCATATTTAGTGGCAGGTATATGGGCAAACATGCAACTGTCTCACATGAACCCTGTGAAGGTCTCAGTATGCTTCCAGTTATGTCTCTTGGCCTTTGTGTTCTTCCTTTTAGGCTAAGGCCACTGGGTTAGGTGAGGTCTGAGTTTTTGCTATTCAAAGGGTAGCCCATGGACTGCTGGCCTCCGTGTGGCCAGGGAGCTCCTGAGAAATGCAGAGTATCAGCTGGACCTCAGATATCCTAACTCAGAATGCCCAGGTGATTCATACTAAAGTTGGAGTAGCACTGCTCTGAGGTCTTTGTAATTTTATCATTGTATGATTCCATCCCTAGCTATTTGTGTTCACTGGCTTGATCTTTGTCCCAGAGCATTATAACCTCATTAGGAACATGTCAGAGCTAATGAGCAATTTGAATTCAGTGTGGATACAAAGTTTACTGCATTTCATGAAGAAGGGACTAATTTGTTGTGCTATTTGCCCTGGGGCAAGCACCCTAAGAGTTGATTTAGAAAGCTCCACATCCTGATCTTTGGGTTGTGGGTTGATGGAGATCCGACATGGCACAAGTGCCCTGCCATCTTCACTTTCAACTGCTTCCCTCGCTCAGCAAGAGGTCTCCAGAGGGCAGGGAGTGAGGCTTTACACAGCTACAGAGACAAGGCTACCCTTTTCCTCCACATGCTACCATCCCAGTGCTTGGGGTGTGATTCTTCCTTGTTAGAATCCCGCTGGTCCATTTTGACATTAGAAATCTTCCCTTCTTGCATCTCACTGCCTTTTTGAAATCTGACAGCTGCCCACATATGTGGTTTCCATGACTCAGTTATACCACCTGGGTTGACGGAGGCACATACATATTGGAAGGTGGCCATAATATTTCGTTTTGAGTGAAGAACAAGCTGCCACCGTGTGTAAGACAGTCACGTTTGCTTTGTTAAAATGAGCACACGAGTGCCGCTTGTGTTGTTCTCTCTCTTATCAGTTCTAAAACATGCTTTCTGCAGGAGTCACAGTGTTCTGGACAGTACTTCTTTCACAGCTGCGATTTCTTCCAAACTCCTAGGAACCTTCATCTTCTAAAAGAGGCAAAGACGATGAAGTGTTGTCAGTGCCTCTTAATAAAAGTAACCCTAGAGTCCTCAGATACTACCCTGCTCCCGGAAGCCTTGGGTTTATGAATCCCAAAAATATGAATGAATGATTTCTTCTGTATGGAAATACCAGAAGTGGTCAATACATACAGTCAATATTTAAATTTTAAAAATGTATTATAATAAAAGATACATTGTCAGTAATCCCCCCGCAAATACTCCCTTTGCATGGACCATGCTTATTCCATCTCTCTTGCCACTTTAGCAGTGCTGGAAGCAGTTCTAGACGTCATCTTGGATGAACATCTTTATGAGGTGTGATTAAAAATATGGCAAATGTTGATACTAGGTGTCATCCAGAGTAAAGGCAGGATCATAAAAATGTTACGGTGTGTCCTCACTGACCTTATTCACTAGTTCCGGTGCCATGAGACTTCTGGCTCTCCCCCAAAGTCAGAATGCCCAGGAAAGCTAAACATTCTGAGTCACTTCAGGACATCGTGACAGACACAGCAGCACAACCACAGATACTTTAGTTGTGTCTAAAGAGAACTTTCAGAACTGCTTCAGAAAGTGTTAAGAATGTTTGAAGCAAGGGGCATTGATGACAATGTATCTTTATTGTAATAAAGTTTTTAAAAGTTTAAACACTGGATAATGTTATTGGTAGATTTTTGTGGGCACCTTATAGGTCTCTTTCACTAGATCACCTTTTTGTCCTTTACGTGCTGGCATCCTTTAGGGTCCCAGGGTTCTTTCTTTTCCTTTCAAGCCGTATATGCTGTCCTGGCAATCTGGGTTATTTTCACAACTTCAGTTAGCATTCTCTGATAAATCCCAACTTTTTCTTCCTGTCTGTCCTGCTTTACTACACTACAGACCTGTTTATTCAACTATCATTGGAATCTATACTGCCCAGTACTGTGGAAATAAATGGCTTCTGAGTTCTTGAATGTGGCTAGTTCAAATTAAAATTTATGTAAGTATGAATAAAGCATCATATTTCTGTGAAATACAGACATTACATGAAAAACTCAGTAATAAAAATAACATAAAATATTTGAATAATTTTCTTATATTGGTAATGTGGACAAGAATATTGGCTTGTTTGTCTTATGGTGCCAATACCACATAGTTACAGAAAATTAGCATATGTTAATATAAATAAAAAATTGTGGATTCTTCCAGAATCTTCCTTTATTGTCATCACAGTCCATTTCTCTTATGTTTATGAGGAATCAATAACATTCAATTTTTGTGCAGAAGACACAGGGATTACAGTGCTACCTCCAGTTTTACTTCTAAAATTCCTAGAAGCATTTATTTATTTATTTATTTATTTGCGGTACTGGGGATCGAACTCAGGACCCTGCGCTTGCTAGGCAAGTGCTTATTCCATTGAGCTATATCCCCAGCCCCCCTAGAAGCATTTAACACTTCATGTGCTTTCATGTTATCACTGGGGCTTCTGCTTTTCTGGAATTACCAGCTGCTGAAAGGATTTAGTTTAACTGCACATTCCTTCTCCACTGAATCCTCACCCCAGCACTCCTTCATCAGTAGCTTGTGTAGATGTGCAATTGTTTTCCTGCTTGGTGGAATTATTGTGGTGGGAATGGGAACTCAGTCTCATGACTTTCATTGGAGAAATACTGTTTTTGCTCTTTTTCAGTTGTGCTAGGCTTATTCCAACCTAAACAGATCAGACCTTCATTTTGCCTTTCAGTTCCTGACCTCACTCAATGTGGGGGAAGTGAGGCGCTTGTGACATATTGCAGGTTGGTCAACCAATCCTTCTGAGTTCTTGTGGGTTGTACATAAAATATAGCCAGGACATTTGTATTACATTCGCATTTTTTTTCAAAATCTTGAAAAATAGAAGTGCTCCAAGTCATGAATGGGTACAGGTCCTGGCTCCTCTACTTCCTATGCACAATCCTTGGGCAAATTATTTCCCCTCTTTTTGCTTCAGTTCTCACATCAGTCAAATGGGCATGTCACAAGGTCATTGCCAGGCACATAGTAAGTGCTCAGGAAATGCTGCCTTAAAATAATCATTATTTTCCATTTGGTATTTACAAACAGGACATAAATATATTACTAATTTAATAAAATATTATAGATTTGTGTTTCTGAGAAACAAAGGTCTGGCAAAGGAATTAAATTTGCTCAAATGGAACTTAATCCAATTCTTCAAAACAAGGAAATAATTTCCAATAACCATAGGACATGATGCCAACCCAGCGAAATTTCCCAGGTGGTCACAGAATCTGGAGTTTTCAGGACTCAGGCTTTGATTCAGTGTGCAGCGTAGTTCCTGTTTCTTCTTTCTTTCTTGTAGAAAAGAAAAGGTTAATGTTCTTGTTGCTCACCTTGATTCTTAGACCTTGCTTAATGTCCTCTCCTGCAGTGCTTGCGTTCAGTTTTTACCTATGTAGCTGCTCTTACTGCGTCAGTGTTCAAAGCATAAGGCACCCCCTGCCTCTGTGAATGCAAAAGTAAACAAGAGTTCAAATGGAAATTTTGGCCTAGCTTCTTGTCTAATAATCGCCTAACTCTCCTTCCTAGGGATAAAACAGTATAGCATTACTAATGGTATCCTTTCAGTTCTTAAAAAATAAAAGAACTCCATGAGACAAGAAAATTCAAAATAGATCGGCCTTTCTTGATGCAGAGATTGCAGAAGGAAAATATAAACTCATCTAAAAAGATCAAAATGGGACCCAAAATAAAGACTAATATCAATAATATTACAAGTTTATTAATTTCATGAATTATAGAGAGTGCAGCATTATTTCAGTAGATGTTTAACAACTAGCATTCCAGAATAAAAAGCTGTAGTTTATAGCATTTGCATAATTCTGTGATGAATATACTCTCTTTTTGCAATACCAGGAACTGAACTCAGGATGTTGCACTTGCCAGGCAGGCACTTGTACCTCTGAGCTATGTCCCCAGCACTGAATATCCTCTTAAATGACCTAGTTGAACATGATAGGATTGGTAGAGGCTGAAGACAGGTCCCTGTGAGCTGTGGGTTAGCTCTACACCAGCACCCACCAGGGGCACGGCTGGTAAAAGGGAAAACAGGTTTCTTAGTCTACCTCTCTACCCAACCCAGACAACTGATTTTCAAAATTCCTAACAAGTAGTGGCCTACCTTCTGGATGCCCAGCTCCAGTGACGACATCGTCCTATTCTGAGGTACACTTTGTAGCTGGAATAGCCAGCCGGTGGGGTGGAGCAGTGCTACAGTGCTGAAGTATCGTCTAGAGCAGGACAATGAGCAGATGTTGCTTTCCTTCAGAGAGTAAGACAAAAGGGGCAACAAGTCATACCCTAACAGGACAGCATGTAAGTAACAGAAACAGTAGATGCTACTGCAGAGGAGTTCCCAGGTTGATTCTTGGGCCCTCTACAATAAACCACTGTGTTAGCCAACTCTAAACCAAGGTAGAAATACACTTCTGAAAGGTTATGGAGCACAGAGGTCAGATTATATGGCGACGCATGCTGGTGGTCATATAATCTGACGCCGCCTCCCAGTTCTAGTTTGTATGATCCTTTAAGGATTCTTCAAACTTCAGAAACAGACTTAGTGTTGTGGTTCACTTCCTTTCTTTAGGTTTGCTACCTCCCCCAGAAGAATACTGAGTCAATATGGTTACATACGGAAAGTTGATAGGCATTGCATTTTCCTGGATGGTGGCAGTAGAGCAGACAGGATAATGACAGGGATTGAGCTCAGTGCAATTTTCAAAGGCTGCAATGCCAGGATTTTATTGGCTCTGCCCAAAATTTCCACTTCATCCTTTGTATTCAGTGAAAGATTAGACTGACAGCAGCAAGAACAAATATCCAGAAGTTGCTTGCAGCCAGCCCTATTTGAAGCTAGCTATTATGATGTGTCTTGCTTAGGAGATTCATAATTATAAAAGGCTTATTTCACAATTGTTCAGAATCAAGAGCATTTAGAGCTCAGCGCAGTGTTTTTGTTAATACACAGAGATATGGGCCCTCAGGAAGAGTAAGCTAATGGTACACAGGAACCAGGGAGTTAATATTTGTTTTCATTGGTATTGTTGATTACCTAACAAATCCTTTGTGGGCAGTATACATTCAACAGTTCTGCACGGTACATGGGCACTCAGTTACATAGCTATTTAAGCAGCTACTGTAGTCAGGTGGTACTTTGGTTGGGATGTTCTATCAAGAGCTAGTGTTATATTTTTAATGGCACATACACCTTAATTAAAAAGAGATTCTGTCATTTACAAAAGAAAGAACCAGTCAAGAAACTCCATAGAAAAGCAAAAAGCAACACACCAGTCTTGCAGTCCTCTTGTCTTTTTGATTGCACATAGGAGCTGTTGCTGATGCAGAAGGAAGGGTTAACTTTTAAAATGGGCTGGTTGCCTCCTGACTTCTTGCACATAAAGTTCAGGGAGAGGCTTCTTCCCCTAGTAATGAAGCTTTCTGCTGCTAATGGCCCATGCAGGCTCCCTTGGCTCCTCCAAATTAGAAATACTTTTGTGCTCCTTTGCTTCATTAACAGTAAAGAGAGGGAGATTGGTGGCTATTTAGGGCACAGGGAAATTGGTGGCTATTTAGGGCAAGTGAAAATTGTAGTAATTATGGTTGGTGAATTCTCTTCACGGTGTTCTTTGACTCTTGATGTTCTTTTGGTGCTTTGCAGAGTAGCCCGCCTCTACTGACGTTGGCATTTGGCCTAGAAGGCTGGGAGCTGATCCAATTTTGAAGTTGTGGCCCCTAGTAATGGTCATTGTGAGGCATATTGCCTGCTGGGATATGGGTCTTTTACATTTTGATTCACATTTTAGAGCATACCATGTGGTCTTGTCTACTGCTAGCTGTGAGGAAGGTATGCTTGGAAACTTCCTTCTTGACGTGCCCTGTGGAAAGCTGGTGCTGTAAATGGTGGCCCAGGAAACTGAACCCTGAGCCAACCTTGGATGGGAAGGCTGAGGGTGGCTTGATGGGCTGGGGCGTCTGGGAGAGTGGGTCAGGCATGAAGGGAAAAGAGAAAGGGCAATGTAGAATCAAAACTTCTATGGCAGGTCTCCTGTGGACTGAGGCTGGGAGCATATTATGGGATGCCATTTGGGAGAAGAACATCAGAAGGAAGGCACAAAGATCCGAAAGACAAGTACAACTTTGTTAATGCTAGCATGTTGTGCTGTCATAACGTTTGAAGAAAGGACCTTCCGAAACTGTGGAAATGGTGTGAGAAATACTTGCAGAATGAGGCCTGCTATACCTTGCGAACAGTCACTCAACAGGTCCTTCTGCCCCTGGAGTCAGAATGGCTGGGCAAGGGGCAGCCCCAGGCCCAGCAGTATAAGGACCCATTGATCATCAAGGGCAGCTGAAGTTGGAGATCAGCACCCGCTCCCACCTGCTAGGTGACCGAGAAGACTTCAGTCTTGACAGCACTCCAGACAGCCGTGACTCTATGCAAACTATCTAGAAGACCACCCTCTGCAGGCTCTGGGAGGCAAAATGGTACCTGAAACCGTTGTTGCCAAAGCTCTGAAGCACTCAGCAGCTGAGCAGGGTTGCCTTTAGGGGGCAGGGGACCAATTAAAGTATGTCATGGGGTATACAAAAACGATAAAGAAACTTTTCTAAAGTGCTTTAAATGAGAACATTTTATTAGGATAGAAGAAAGATGAATTTCTAAGTAAATCTTAGCATTTCCTAAGCCAGGACCCACTGTCATAGAGCATAGTTTGTACGTGCCCCAAGAGGTTTTGTGTCGAGTAGATGTTTGCATCTTCTTAGCAAATATTCTACAGATACGGAGTTGACTATGTCAAACTCTGATAACTTATGATCAAGTGCTTATCTCCTTTATGAATAAGCTTATAGGAAACCTGACACTTAAGTGGCTTTCTGAGTACTCTTCTGTTGCAAAGAAATATACCCAGTTGGAGTGTTCTAGTGGATGTATCATTTGCTTATTCATTGACAAATACGTGATATGAAAGGTCATTTATTGCTTGGTGTAAATCACTAACTGGAAATTCTGATTCATCAGTTCCCCCTGGACCTAGGTCTTCTGATTCATTCTTTGAGCGCATATATCACTGTGGACCATGAAAGGACACTTTCATAATCTGAAACACTCAGAATCATTCTCTGGTCTCTGGAGTGTCCCATCCGAAATACTGACCAAGATACCCAATGCAGAAAACTTTTCCATCTCTTACATATTTCTTAGTTCCAACTTATCTCTTTTTACCACATTTATTTTACATTTATTTCCCAGAAACTTATTTTTTTGTTAAATACGGTAGTTGGAAAAATAGTGTTGGATAGTTTCTTGGGACACATTGTTTCAATCGGGGAAAGAGACAGGATGATTGATTACAAATAGCTGGGGATAGAGAAAGAAAACCTAGCGTTCTAAAGGCCGTCTGAAGGTCATAATTTTAAAATAAACTCTACATATAGGACAGTGGCGATGTGAAAACCTGTCACTAGGGTTAGAGATGGATGAAGTAGCATGGAGGGAAATCACGGAATGGACTGGAAGTCAGAACCGGGAGCTTAACATCCACTCTGATTCTTGGAATATGAATTAAGGGTTATCCAGTAGTTCCAAATTAAATCCTGATGTAAATGGAGGAGATAAACTCTAACTGTTCTAAGCCCAAATACAGCAAGACATTTTTATCTCCTCCAAGGTTTCTAGAACTTTAGCTAATGCTGCACAGTAGTGCTTTTACTCCCAAATATCCCAAGTATTGTTATTCCTTTGTTTTATTAACAGATGAAACAAACACATCAATCTATCTCACTGGAAGTGCTACACAACATGGAAACTTTTGGTCATATTTTACAATGGCCAAATATTATGGCTGGACCTCTAGGCATTCAAACAAGTAGTGAGAAATGGCAACGCTGGCACGTTAGGTACTTTTGTAGGTGTTGTTGGGCGTGGTGATGACTACTGACTGCTCTATGGGGATGGTCTCTTCAAGTCTCACTGTTGCCACTTGAGCTATCATTGTCTCCTTTTTAAGGGGAAGGAAGCCAACAGGTTGTGGTGTCCCACACCTGTAATCCTAGCACCCTGGGAGGCTAAGGCAGGACCAGCACAAGTTTCAGCTTGGCCCAGGCAACTTAGCAACTTAGTGAGACCTTATCTCAAAATAAAAAAACCCAAACAAACAAGAATGGGCTGGAGATGTAGCTCAGTGTAAAGTCTCTGGGTTCAATCCCCAGTACCATGCACAGAAAGAGAAAGAAAGAAAGAAAGAAAGAAAGAAAGAAAGAAAGAAAGAAAGAAAGAAAGAAAGAAAGAAAGAAGAAAGAAAGAAGGAAGGAAAGAAAGAAAGAAAAAGCGGGAGACAGAAAGCAGAAAAAAGAGAAGAAATCAGCGCATACCCAGAGCTGGTCGTTTGCTCATGTTCCCCCTCATCAGTGTGTGCAGATTTTCATTTCCAGTTTATACCCATTTAACTCTCACTCGCTAACGTGTTTAACATTTAAACATTTTCCTTTTTCAGCTGAGCCTGGGGACACAACCCTGAGGGGCCAGCTGCGTGGTTGGCTGAGGCCAGAGAATGGCTTAAACCCAGGAGCTCAGAGCTTTCCTGGGCAACAAAGGGATAACCTGTCTGGAAACATCTTTATTCCTCTCCTAATCTGCCACTGGATTATAAACTGGCCATAGATACACTCATGTCCCATTTCTTCCTTCGTCTCATTTCCCTCTACTTTGAGAATTTATTTACTTGCCTGCAGCAAAATGCCACAGTTAAAGATTCTCTTGAAAGTGGAACCAAAGGGAAAAAGACAATCATAACATACTGAGTTTTCTAAACTTTCGCTCTAATTTAGGCCCACTTTGATTCACTTTTATTAGAGTCTTAGCATTTGCTTAAGTCTATGTTTCAATGAACCTTTCAAAAACACTCTGGGGTGGGGAGGACAATTTACAGGATTTCGGAGCCTATGTCTCTAGTTCTACTTTATGATACTTACAAACACACATATTACTTCTTTCACGTGCTGCCTCAATTTCCTTGTTTGTTCAAATGCAGTTCTTGAAACCTTTGCATAAATTAGGAAGTTGGCACCGGCTGCTTTTGGAATATCTCTTTGTGTGTGCTTCACTCCTATAAAAACATGAGCTGAGGGCCTCTGAGTGTGGGAACCTGGGCTGGTGCGGGAATGCCTAAGAGGCAGGAGAAAACACCTCCAATCTAAAACGCACAATGTCTGAGTTTTAAAATACAAACTCCAGGAAGCAGAAATGCTGTAGTGCCAGTGAGCTCAGGGCATTAGGCAGCCCACAGGACAGGAGCCAGCTCACTGCTCCTCTCCACCCCAGAGTGGAGGGGATTGCTGGGGTCATGGCCGCGGGTGCCTTGGGGTAGGGCCTCTGAGGGTCTAAGCAGGTTAGGTCCTGAGCGTCTCTCACTGCTCCCTACATGATTATCATTTTTATTTTAAAGAGAAAAAAGATAACAAAATAACAACAACAAAGGCAAAAACAAAACAACACAAACAATAAAAATGATACAGAATTTCAAAACAAGATAAAAAACTAACAATGGTTCCTTTACATATTGTCATCTTCAACATTAACATCTAATTATTAAAAAGAACATGTTTCTGCTGACAATCCACTTGGTATATGACAAAATTTTGGCCCTATACATTTCTTTGTTGAATTAATGGCCTGTGTGAACTCACTAAGATGACAATTATTAGTGCCTTCAGATCTGAATATTCCATCTTCAGTCCATCAGCCAGTGTTATATACAAGGGACCCAATGTCAACGTCCTCCTGGGCTGTTCTAACCCACACGGTGATTACACACCCACCGTAGATGCACAGGCAAAGGACCTAGGAATTGCAGGAAACAACAGATGACTACAATTGTTGGAACGAATGCATTAGGTTTTGAATGGGCAAATAATCTTGGAACCCCATGTTTTTCTGTTTAAATCACTCTAGAACTAATGCTCCTGAAGTGTCTTGTGATTTAAGCATCACCGACAGCAGAAATAAGACAACCACTGCTAATTACGTCCACGACACATTGTCTAACCGCTTTGGCTGGATGGCGCTGCTCGTGGATCAAGAGACTTACTCGCTGCGATTCGCGGACCCATGTACCCACAGACCTTTGCAGGTAACGAGGATTCCATTCCTTGGTGTGCCCCAGTCCTAATAGGGGTTCTTACTGTCCTTCTCTGTAGTACGTTTGCAAGTGTTAGATTCAGCTGATGCTGATAAACAGCACTAACATTTTTTGCTAGACAAGTATGCCCTGAATATGAGATTTCGTTGATCCAAATCCCTTCTTGAATGCGGAACAGTTCCACTTGGAATATTAAATTTACTAATTCAGTTGCAAAGAGCTTCTAGGAATTCTCTAGAAATGACGTTTTTAAAATTACAACTTACAAAACAGTTTTCCTCTGTTACGTGTGTGTGTGTGTGTGTGTGTGTGTGTGTGTAGCTGGAGAAAATGTCCTAAGAAGACATTTGTACATTTCATACTGCCACCTTGTGGCAAAAGGTTAACTTGCACACAGAGTGAATGAGACCCCAAGGCTGGTTGGGGTTGATGGAGTGTAGTGGCTTCCAGGAGGGAGGAGAAAGAAATATGTTGAAAGTCGGTGCATTGTGTTCTGGAGGGAGCGGGGAGTGAGGGAGAGAGAGAGAAAGGGAGGGAAGACGGGAGGAGGAGAGAGGGAGAGGGAGAGGGAGAGGGAGACTAGCTCAAGAAATTTCCTCAAGGTTCTTCCTAATGCAGCTCCTTCTTCCACTTCATACAAATTCCCCGCCCCCCGAACAGTCCTGAGAGCACATCTTAGGGAGACAGAAGCTGCTTGGGTGCACTATAATTGTAAGGAATCCAGGGCAGAAGCGCTAATCTTTTCCCACGGCTCTCAGAAGGGACATGCGCCTCTCTTTCCTCTTCTGCGGTTCCTGGGAGAATGTTATGAGAGTTTTCACACAGTGCAGGGAAGAGAACGTGGCTTGCTGGGGGACGCCTTGGGTGTATGTCCCGGCTCAGCACTCTCCTGCTTTTCTGCTATGAGGAAAGCTTCGATCCCCTGCCTTCCTCAGGCTTCTCAGCTGTTAGGTGAGGCCATAGCAGCAGCGGATGCTCCAGCAGTGTGAGCCGTGGCCGGTACAAATGCACAACACTCTTATCTGTGGCAGCCTCTCCGGGCAGTGGGAAAAGTAGGAAGGAATTCTAGACGCTGCCCAGTCCCTTCTAGCTGTCTGACCTGCGACAAGTTCATTCACTGGTCCAAGCCTTTGTTTCCTTCTGTGTTAATTCAGGTTGATAAATGAGAAGAACTTCCTGGTTTCTTTGAGCTTGCACATTCTTGATTTAGTGGCTCAATCACAAACTTATGAAATAGATGTAGGTAAGCTAGTTTCCTACAAGGGAACTACACCTTATTTCTGCACTATCTTCTTTCTCAACTACTTTACCTGTGTTCTTAGATCTCTGGCTGCGGTCGTGGGGGGGATTCCTCCCTAAATGAGCATTATTGTGGCTTTTCTCCCCCTTGTACCTGAAGTACTCAGCAACGTTTGGCAGCTTCTCTCCTGGGGACTACCTCCTGCTGGTGCATGTGGACCTGCCGCCTTCCCCGAACATCCTCCTGAGCTGTGGGGGTCGAGTGGGTCGGCCTCTTCTGTCTCATCCCTCACCTGGTCAAGACCAAGGCTGTGACTGGTTTTTCAACAGCCAATCAAGGCAACTCACCTACCTGGGTAAGTTTCCAGCTAGGTGTGCAATTTGAGGGTACAAAATCAGGAGCCACCATTTATTCTTCAATACCAGGCACTGTGCTACAAAGTGAGAGGCTGCAGGAAACAGCTTGTGTTGTAATTAGACACATGGGCTCCGAAATCAGACCACATGGCTTTAAACCCCAGTAGCAAGACTTTCCAGGCTGGGGACATTAAACAGGTACCTGTTTTTCTTTTAAGACTTAGTCCCCTCCTATGCAAAGTGTGAGGCTAAAAGAATCTACCTCAAAGGATAGGGAATCACATGAAGGATATCCTTTAACGCTCTTGATCTGAATACCTAGTCCAAAGCAATGCGTCATGAACACTGATGTACTTGTACCTCTAATCCACCTTAGGACAGTGTTGTGTTTACAGTAAACAAGTTAATGTGCATGGACAGCGTGGCTGACTGTGATCACATATGTGAGGAGGGTGAAGTATACGTGGTAAGTGAGAAAGGGATCTTAGAACGAAACCTAAGGTTAGGAGGGAGATCACCCAGGGCTGGTCTGAGGACCGCCATGTGCTTGTGTCTGTTTTATATCAGGATCACAGGAATCTTCTTCTGGGGAACAGAGGATGAAAGGATTTCCTTACCTTTTTGCACATGTTTAACAGAATCTCAACGCTGGGGTCAGCACAGCCCACTTTCTTTGACTTCCTGCTGTCTGTGTCCTATGTTCCCGCTCTCATGTCAGTGCCGGTCACTTCTAGAACCAACCACATCAGCTCACTGTGAGAGCAGTCACTTCCTAGAATGTCCTGTGAGAAGGAGATGAGATGGGTGTCCAGAACGATAATTTTGTTAAGTTATTCTTAACAGATCCTCGCCAAATTCAGGGATCTATAACAGGACTCAGCCCCTGCCATAAGTCAGGCTTGACCTCAGGACTTGCAGGGCCAGGACAGCATCCCGAGTTCCTTGTCTCTTCCCCTTGTGTTGGCCACAGGGTAACTGGGTTTGACCTATGCATGAGGCCTGGGACTATAGAATTTTAATGCTACCAGACAGAAGGATCTGGTGCTTTCCTGATGTTTTTAAAGTGTTTGCCAAATTGAATGTCATATATTTTCTTTGCACTGAAATGTACCATCCATATTTTATTTCTAATTTGACAAATGTAACCCAAAACTATATAAACTTGGGATGGACAGAGATTGTTGAGACTGTTTACCACCAGAGCCAAATACAGCCATTAAGTAACAGCAAATAGTGGCCATTAACTTTATGACTATTCGCTCGTTCTATAGTCTAGAATTTTTTAAAATTTTAATTGCTGTCTTTCTATTACTTAGCATACTTCTGAAAAGCCTGACTCATTCACTGGTCAGATTTTACTCATGAACTGCAAGCTAATTCAAATACCCATGTAAGCCAAACCCCAAACAGGGACATTTAGGACACACAAAAAGAAGACAAATCAAACAGTGGAGCTAGAGATATTTTATTCTTTGATAGCATTCTTAATTAAATTAATATGTACATTTATCATCTAAATACACCACTGTGTGGGTAGCTGTGTCTGTGTGCATTTATACTTATGTATAGATATGCATTTGTAAGTGTATACATGCATATCTATGCTAGAGGTGACTATTTTCATTTGACATTTTTATGAGGTACCCAGCTTGCATCAGTTTTAGAAGCTTCTTTATACTACAGCATCTAATATCTCAACCTTTGAATAAGATTTGGAAAAGGAACAGCAAGCAAGAGGAGGTTGGTTGAACACTGACTAAACTTGGAGACCCTTCTTCCTTGAGGAGGATTCCTAGCAGTAGCTCATATGGTCAGTGGTGGCTCCTTTATCCTCTGAGTGTTGGAGCAAGTAAGTGACTAGACCCACTTCTGGGCTGGCCCGGAGGGAGGTGAGGTTTGTAGGAACTGAAGATCATCTGCTTTTCCATCAGGGCCCAACACAGATACATTGGGCTGTGCAGATTTAGTCATAACTATGGATATACTTTGTGTAAAGTTCACAAAATCTACAGGAAGGTGATGGTTAGGATACTGTGCAGTGAGATCGTTATCATAGCTGGCACCTTAACAAAACACCAACAAACAGATACCAGTTCTATCTGACATACTGGTTGGAGTGTTGCCTTTACTTAATGGTTTATTTCACACCCTGTAACTTATAGTATTAGAACTGGGATAATTTACATGGAATTGGTCAAGACATTAGACGTGTGTGGGCTTATGCTGGATTGAGAAGACACGGCGAAAGTTGGGCATAGATGGGTCTCGCTGTATTACAGGGAAACTGACTGACTTCTTTCAGGAGCACATAGTTATGTGCCAGATTTTCTGGAGTGTGCTGCTCTTTCTTCCAGCTGCTGTTTCATTCAGAGTGCTGCTTCCCTGACAATTGGCAGTGTTTCCCTCATTTTTTTGACCACTTCTAAGTAGACCATCTTTTTATTATTTGCGAGCTTACCACATCCCCCAGGATATGAAGGTTTTTTTTTGTTGTTGTTTTGTTTTTTTACAAAACATCACAATTATCTACACTTCCTGCAGTGGGCTGCTTCCTATGTGATTTAAGATAGCAGACTCACTTAGACCCAGACAGGAGCGGAAACGACAAGGACCCAGGCATCCGAGCTCCTGACTGTGGATCCCTTCCACTAGAGTGTGCTGCCCACCAAGTAATCACTGATCACTCACTAGAAAGAGTGAGGGGGTGGGGGTGTCTGCTAGGCAGGATTGCGGAAGAAAACTTCTCACAGATCCCCAGTGACAAAGGAAAAAGCAACTGCGTCTGTACGGTCTGACTCTTGCATTTCTCCTCTCCACCAAGGCAAGTTTTGCCTTTGTTCAGCAAATGTCTTTCTGGAGTGCTGGGTTTTTGGAAAGCTCATGGCCAGTGCTCGGGGCTTACGGTTTTAATCGGGTTGGCTGGCTGCTCTACCTAGGGCAAGGCACTGTAATTGCTCCATGCCTCAATAGTTTCATTTATACAATGAAGTTAAGAATATTTGCTTGTCTCTTGGAAATGCGGTACCAAGAACACTCACATGCATTAAAGTGTGATCAGCATGCTGTGTTACTGTACTGAAAAACACACCCAGTAGAATATTTCCCCGGAAACTTTCTTTTCTTCAGAAGATTAACAAAGTCTGTATCTTGATTTCAGTCTATACATGATAACATTTCTGAACATCTCCTGTTTTTTTAAACTGGATTTTGAAAGATACTTGTGGTCCACAATCAAATGACTGCATGGTGGAGCATTGCCTTAGCTGAAGTCTAACACCATTCAAGAATTCGTTATCCATAGAGCAAGACAGCTGCACTCACTTAAAAGCTAGGCTTTAAGCAGATTCGTTTGGCTTACCTGTCCAAAGCTACTGAAAATTTCACTCAAGCTACTTACAACAGGAGCCACAAGTGAAACCACTGTGTGCCACTGAGCATTTCGTGTTAGGACGTAGCAGGGCAATGTTTGATGACGTAAACTATGAGAAATGGCCTCTCCCAGCGGGAACTTCTGCAGCGACCTCGGTTGTGGGTCTGACTGTAGAACAAGCACTTGTTTCTATAGGTAAGCTGGGCATCAAATCCGGTGAGCCCACTTTTCTGTTCATGCAGTTCTACTCACTGGCAGTTCCCCTCTCTGCCTTACAAGAGCCGGTTCCCCATTGCCTCTTTCCCTGCTGATTTTTTCCAGGGATGTTTCAGTTCATGGTGGACTATTTTTATTTTTTAGTTACATTAATGCTATGAAATAATTAGTCAGCTAATTAATCTGGTTTACAAGCTTTGTAGGATTCTTCAGCTGTCAGTCAGGCCCAGGCCTGAGGCTTCTATCTAGTCTCAGCTCTCTCCTGCCCATGTGATTCTCGTTGCCATGGCTACTGGCTACATCTGCTGACACCCTACTCTCTATTTATTGCTTAATTAAGAATTTCACGCTCAGCCCTTATCTGCCTCTAAGAACAAGCGTGCACTGTTAAGAAATTCCACATTTAGGCCTGGACACAAGGAAAGCCTTTCTCACAGGCTGGGCTGTACGGAGCCTCTCTAACCACTCTCAGCATCCCAGCCGCCACCCTTCAATCAAAAATCATTAAATGGGGCAGAGATAATGACCATGTAGCATATCAAAAGAAGGATGTTTGCTTGGGCCAAGGCAGGAAAAGCTGCTAGGCCCCATGCTCAGCTCCACTTCAAAGAGAGATGAGACCCCTCATCGCTGGGGCCTGATAAAGCCCCATTTGTTCTGGGCTTGACTTATGCAAAAGGTCTGGCATGTTACAGTCCCATCTCACAGACGTGGATTTCCCCACCTCCTGCCCCCCACCTTCGCCAGCCCCTCCCCGGCCTTCTGCATGCTCGTGTGTCAGCACTTAGGCAGCTGGGTCCTCCAAAGCATCAGGCCAAGCGTATAATCACTGACGCTGCACTCACAATGGCCGCTTGTCGGGGGTGGCCAGGAGGAGGTCTTCATCACAATAGGGGCACAATTATTGCAGCTGCTGGGGAAGGCTATGCTTCTTCCTGTAGAAGTATAATAGGACTTGCCCAAAACAGGAGGGGAAGGTTGAGGGGAGGTGGTAGGGGGTGGAGAGGGGTGGAGAAAACAATCTTGAGCTGATTATTCATACCCTGACTCTTGGAAGCCCGATGTGGAGCCAGTGGGGTTCCAGCAGCTGCTCGCACACTGCCCTCTTCTAATAATTGTACATTCTGTCAGGGGTCAACTTACTTTTGACCCTGTCCCTTTATACTGGTAAAAGGCTCTTTGGGACAAACTGTTGGGCTGTGGCAGGGGACAGTAAATACCCGGGGTCCCTTCCCCTTGCCTCCCCCACCCAGCCAGCAGCCTGTGATGAGTTCGTATCAGAGGCTGCACCATTCACAGATGCCCTCAATTCACACAGCCCCATCCTCACCGCAGTGGTGCGGCCGAGCTGGGCCCTTGTGTGGGTGGCAGCTGAGAAGAATGAGTCCCTCTGCCAGGCTCTGGGGCTCCTGCCGCGCGCTGCCTTCGGATCCCGCCGGAAAGAACATGCCTCGGCTGGCCGGCCAGCGCATAGTCCAGACGTCCTCCCATGAGGACAGGCCGACTGCATGTTGAGGTGCCATAGCCATGGTCTCCATGGGCAGCAGGGCTGTGGGCCGAGCAACAGATGGATTTTATTCCTGGTGTCAAGTGGCTTTGGCGAACTCAAGTCACAACAAACAGATGGATCAGAAGAGATGACGCTGTCTTGGGAGCACCTGAAAATAGATTACTTTTCTGAGTCTGAGGCTAGGCTCTCCACCAGGGGTCATGTTGACCATCTAAGTTTTCCATTCTCAAGAAAGTGGGGCACTGGCTGCTGCCTACACTCACCAGTGGGCCTGGAAGATCCTGTACAGTTCCTTCGACAGGAATCCTGTTAGGGTCTAAAGAGGACTCAGACAGTTCCCCAGAGCTCTTGGGAGGATTTTGTCAGCAGAATGGAATCATAATCTTTTGCAACTCTGTAGCCATCCCCATGTTGAAGCCCTCTAAGGCAATCCATAGCGTTCTACTTAATAAATTAATTTACATTCTTATAGAAAACTCATTCCCCAAAGATCCCCAAGGACTTTTACCAGTAATGTAGAGGATTGACTTGAGGGAAATGTACTAAGCTTTTCAGTAAAAATATAAATAATGGAACAGGAGCTGGGCATGTGAGAAGGGATTCTGCCTCTTGGTTAGAAGCATTTTCTCCGAAAGGAAAAGGAGGGAGGAAGGGAGACAAGAAAGGTGAGAAGGCAGGAAGGGAGGAAAAACACAAAGAGACAAAGGGAGGGAGGGAAGCGGGAGGAAGAGAGGAATAAAAACTCAGGAGTGAGAATTAAATGCTTTTTAAAAAATCGTTCAGGCTACAGAACTAACTGTTAGTGATGCTAACTGGCTAACCTTATTTCACACAGGTAATACAGGAGGCACAACCGTTTGAAGTCAGCTTTTCTGGCCCTGGGTTTAATGCTTTTTTTAGTATACTATATTTTTTAAAATCTAAAGGTATATGCCTCCCCTTATAAACCAATTCTTTTTCCTTCCATTTACAAAAAACTCTGTACTTCTTAGCTACCACTGTTTCCTAAACTTCAGATAGTTGAGTACTGTTTTCATTTATTTATCACATTTTATGCCTCATACATAATTGTTTACTTAGTGTATTTTCTTAAATCAATTTTGGCACTGTCTTAGTTTTAAAACCTAATGCTTATGCAACACCCTCAATAAAGCCAGTTGTTTTTTGTTCTAAGATACATTAAACCCATAGCCACTAAAATAGATTTCATGCCATAAAATCATTCCTGTACGTTTCATAGTTGGCAAGTATAATGGGGTCCACATGGCTTTGGTTAAACTCATAAAAAGTAACCGTCTTGCTCACAACTCTCTCTTCCATCAGGTTCTCTGTCTTTACTTGCTAACAGCACCTGCTTTTGAGAACAAACCATGCTTTGAGGACAGTGCATAATTCCTTAAGTTAGTGCTTCGAAAGTTTGCCTATAGGAAAACAGGCAGGATGCTTGTTCCCAGGTCCTTCCCTGGAAACTATAGGCCTGCAGGAGGTCCCAGGATACCACAGATGCCTTCATCTCAGTGTGGTAAACATTTCTTGGAGTCAGAACTACAATTATTATTGTTCTCTGAGTTAATTAAGAAGGTTTAATTGAACTAACTCTCAGGACTCTGGCTAATGGAGTTGTATCTATTGATGTCTTTATCAAGTTCTTTTATACTTAAAAAAAACACACCCTTCCATGAATGAATATTTCTGGGGATAATAGAGGACCTTACAGGGTTTTCACATGGTATTTCCATGAAAGTCTTTTAAAAGACCATAAGTTGTGAGAACCAAAGTGACTTTCATGGCTGTCTTTGTGAGACTGAAATTAGGCCTGTGGTCAAGTGAAGAAAGTCACCCATGGCCCAACTGAGGAGTAAGATTTCTGCAGATGAGTCAGAGAGCTCAACCTCTGGGAATGAGGTCAAGGTCACTGAGCAGGAGAGGAGAGCTGGAGTAGGAGTATGCAGGTGTGTGAGGGAGATGGGGAAGACAGGTGGGGGTAGCAGGCATAGGAAGCTAAGGTGAAGGTTGAGAGGCAGGACTGAGTCCAACAGCTGGCTCAGGAAGTCAAGGCTGGTATCTGGGTTCAGTGCAGACAGAGGTAGAACGAGAAACTATGAGTCAGGATGCAACTGGATAAAATTTGTAGACATCAATTGCAGTTATGTTTTACATCCTTTCATTGTGTAGTCCATAGCTAATATCAGATACATGCAATGTGCGCTTTGGTATGTGGATAAACTCCAATGGCAAGGAAAGAATGAGGATGAATGGAAAAGTGAGATGGGGATGAAGTCTCTGGTTACTGAGACGTGGTTGTCTTTGTTAAATGAGTAGGCACTTACTACTTCCTCCGAAATTTTAAAAGACTATTAGATCTGGTTGGGGCAGAATTCGGTTTTCTTCTCCTTAGCACCCTAGAGAAGACAAAGTACCCCAGCCACAGTACCTGACCCTGAATGTACTCCCTTCACACCTAGCTGAGTAACTCTTGGATCCGAGTACCAACAGCTCATTCCTTAGCACATTTCTCCCTCCCTACTCTAAGGCTGTGTTTTTAGCCAGCTTAGACAAAGTAGCACTCACCAGAATAACTTGGCAATAATTGACCCAATGTCTTTTCTGCTTTTGGAGGACCCGTTTCTACAATCTGGAAAAGATCAACTACAAGGAGGCTTCATTTATAAACAAGGCGGATTAACCATCCTCATAGTACAAACACAAAATCGGAGCCCATGGGCACCGGAAGATACAAACAAACACAAAGTCGGAGCCCTTGGGCACCAGGAGAACATATGCACAGCATCACAGTCTATGGAGGGTTTCAAACTTGTCCCAAGTCAATACCTCAATGGTTAAGTGATTTTCATCCCTCTTTGTATTTATTCAAATTGGAAATGTGACGTTGCATTTACAGATTTTAGAGGCAAAACACTTAGCAAATGTTAGCAGATCTCCTCAACTTTCTTACAGCTCTGTAGTACTACAGCTTCTTCCCCTCTTTCTCCCCCTTCCCTCCCTCCCTCCCCACCTCCTTTGTCTCTTTGTGTTTTTCCTCCCTTCCTGCCTTCTCACCTTTCTTGTCTCCCTTCCTCCCTCCTTTTCCTTTCGGAGAAAGTGCTTCTAACTGATCTATCATGATCAGGTGCAGCTATACAAAGAGCAAAAGGAGTAAAAGCATATTTCTTGAGCCTTGTTAATTGGCGCCTAGAATAACGAACATCCCTACAGACAGTATTGATCATAGCCAGCGTTTATTGTTCACTGTGTGCCAGGCTCTCTGCTAACTACACTCCATGGAGTAGCTCACCTTTTTCTCCCAAACTACCTTGTCAGGTAGACAACATGCATTGCTCATTTTCAGACGTGACTGACGTTGAGTTGTTCTAGGATTCCGTTCTAGGGCATTGGGATCCAGCACCTGTGTTTTCTCAGTACCCTCTAGCATCTTTCATGACCTGAGAAGTTGCGTTTGGGCAGATTTTGTCTTCTGACCCACTCTCTTAGGCTTTGTGCCAGCCCCACAGGAACGTGTAGAGAGGTGATACAGAAAATTAGACTGATAATTTTTTCTACTTTTGATAACTTTTTCTACCTTTTCTGCTACTGAAACTACTTCTCTGAATAGCTTTCACATTTAACTTTAATCAAACGAGCAACAAATTTTCAATAAACATTTCAGTCTTTCAGTGGCTGTGCGGGAAGGGAGCCTTCTGGAAGTGAGGGCCATGTGTGCGTGTGCAGAGACCAAAGAACCTCCCAGGCAGCTCAGTTCTGGAGACATTTGTACAGGGCAGTGAAAAGAGCTATGGATGGATGCTGAGCCAGGACGGTGTGGCTTTCCAAAAGTGGAGCCTAGGGAAGGAATGAAGGGGCGAAAAGAACAAGAGGAACACACTCGAAGGCAGTCAGGTGTGTGGAGGGCTGGTGTATTCAGTCTTTGGCAGAATCATCAGAGTGGTAACTACCATGCGTGAGTGCTTGTGGTACCCTTTTACTCCCAAGGGATTTGAGATGCACTGATTGTTTCCTCTGTATTTTGAACTTTCCATCTATCTAGTGGGCAAAAATGTGGTCATTATTCCTCTCCCCCAGCCATTCCTCTTGTAAGTATAAGGGCTGGTGAATCCTTATAAAATGACTGGAGCTCCTTCGAAAAAGACTTGGTGTGTAGCTGTTAGCACTTTCCTTACCTCAATAGTTGTTGTTGCTGTTGTTTTGTTTTTTGACACAGGGTCTCACTGTATAGTGTGGGTTGGCCTTGAACTCACTATGTAGCACAGGCTGTTTTTAAATTTGAAGCAATTCTCCCGCCTTAGCCTCCTGAGCACCAGGATTACAGGCGAGCACCAGGATTACAAGCACGTGCCACCACACCCAGCTGGCTACATCAATGGTTTTGTCCTAAGGAAGAGGGCACAGACATACTGAAATCTATGCTGTTTGGAAATCATTAAAAAAGAATGATTTTTATAACATCTTTGGATGGACTGATTTCTTTTCCCAAACATTTTCTGAAGTATTTTCTAATTTATTCTTCATGAGCTTTGACTCTTATGACAATATTCAATTCTCTTGCCTGTGGAAGAGCATTCTATGTGTATTCTGATGCCTTTATGACCACACTTTTTTTTCTTCCAGAGAAAACTGTTTCTTTTTTCTTCTTACCTTTTGCCTCTAGCAGAGTGAGCACACTGTGTTTACATTGTTGGTTATACCTTAGGTGCTCAGAGTAGAGCCCCCTAAACTTGGGATACTATGAAAATAAAGTACATTCATTCCTCACACTACCTAGGATTGACACAGGGGAAAGAAACTGGAAGCCTGCTAGATGTCTGGGATGAGTTAATATGCTCTAAAACCAAAGAATGGATTTTAGGAACAATGGAGGTTAAGAGCAGAATATATTTACTGAGGGAAAAAACGCTTCTGTCTGAGAGAAAGAAGGGCTTCTGAGTGGGTTGCCAAGGACCCTGCCTTCTCTAGGAATTTTTATAGAGCAAATCCTTGCTGTGAGGCAGGGCTTAGGTGGGAAAAATGGGAAATCACAAGGTGCACATGAGGTGGGACAAAACTATGGTCAGCCCATAAAGTTCCGAGTATAATTGCTCAGGTAAAATTGATTAAATTGGGACCAAATGCGGAAGCAAATCACGTAGCAAGGGGGTATGAACACAGAATAGGGACTTTTCATGTAGGGGGTTGGGTTAGTGAGTCTTCCTGGCTTTCTCAAGGTGATAGAGATCTTTTTAGAATACAGTCCCTGATGTTTATCCTTAGGGAGGTTTGTGGGTGCATTTATTTTATCTTTTGTCTTAAGGTCTGGCCCACAGCAGAGGTGCTTTTTCTCTCACAGTTGTAGGTATCTTCTGTCCTGGCTCCTTGGGGGGCTCAGCCCTATCTGACTGCCTGCAATATTTTTATCTAACTTTGTTGCCTTTAACAGGGTCATAAGATACAAGAGAAAGATTCCTCAAAAATGTGAAGATAGGGCTTATGGCTCAGTGGTAGAATGTTGGTGTAGCATATACCAGGTTCTAGGTTTGATGCCCAGTACCACAAAACAACATTTGGCAATGAAGATAGTATTCAAGAGAAAGACAGATATATATATATATTTTTGAGACAGGGTCTCCTTATGTTAATAGATGCTATGCTATACTTACTGAATTAAAAACAAATGGGGTAGATGTCACAGCATGGCATTTGAAATAGTTGTCATAGTGTGGAATGTAAAGTATATTTTAACTTTAGAGAATGTGTAGATCAATATAGACAAGTGGTTGAGGTATAACTTATTAGAAAAAAGAGATAGTTGGCTGGTGGCATTATTATTATTATTATTATTATTACTTTTTTGAAGTTAGAAAATGTTTAAAATATGTAGTAAGATAAAGGAATAATTCAAGTATAGTAGTGGAAATGGTGAAAGACATGAAATATGTCAAGGGGAAGACCATATTGCCACGTACCTGGTCTGAGGATATAACAGTATATATGTGTGTGTGTGTGTGTGTGTGTGTGTGTGTGTGTGTGTGTGTGTATATATATATAAGACAAGTGAGACAGATTCTCACTTTGTAGCTCTGGTTGGCCTTAAACTTGTAAAGAATTTTCTGCCTCAGCCTGCCTAGTGCTGGGATCACAAGCCATGTGTCACCATCCCCATTCCGAAAATGACCAAAATGAGATAGAATTGGAGAGACTGCTCATGAAACTCTTGGGAGGCTACTTTATTTGTAATGTTTTGAAACCTATGCTTTGTAGTTAAAAGGAATGATTTTGATCTTTCCCATCTGTGATGGAAGAAAGGTTTTGGGGTCCTAGGGAAAGAGAAACAGAGAACCTGAACTCAGCCAGGCGTCCGAGGTGCAGCCTGGGCAGCTCATGGCCCTCCAGTAGTGCTGGAGGTGCTGACTCCCATGGCACCAGATAAGGCAGAAAGGTAATTAACCAATAACAGACAAGGTGTTACTGGAAAAATGAAGTTTATGTACCTGATTACTAATTAATCAGGCGTGAGAGCACCTTGTAGATGTATTCACTATTTAATTATAGCAGACCCTCTTGGAAAAGAAGCATATGTTCCCAGCTTAATCTACTGGTTTATACTGACATCAAATTGTCATTATCAGAAAGAATCAGGGCTTTTGATTATTTCCACTAATTTATTGAACACTTAAAATTAATGAACCCCAGGCCTTTTAAATGTGCTCAGTTGGTTTGGAAGATGGGAGGAGATAGGCGGATGGGTTAGAGCCTTCATTAAAAGGACAATTTGTTTGGATAAAGGTAAAGAAAACACATTTCATGGGTGATCTGAACTCCACTGGTGAAAAACACAAGATTTCTAAAAACTGAGTGTACAAAATGATAGGATATCAGATGTGAGGTATGGCCTCCTGGACACCGTTGACCTCCAAAACACATATAGTCGCCTCCTGACTATTTACGTGCCAGTTATTTTAGAGAGTTTCACTGCAATTACATTTCTTAAATAAAAGCAATACAAAGCAAATGTTAGAACTCAATTGTTGAATTAACAAGGAATTCTTTTCTATTGTGAAAATTTAGTTAAGCTGAGAAGAATATTACAGAAATCCATTATTTTTTCCCAAGCAAATGTCATTAGCATAGAAATGATCTTCATATCACCTCCGTGTTGCAGACTTTTGTTTTCAGTTTCAGGTGAAGATCAAGTTCAAGTGATGCTGCTGGTGAAGGAGGGTGTGGTGCCTCCAACTGTTTCTGGTGAGTATTAATTCGCGAAGCAGAAGCCCTGGTGCAGCAGAATGTCCTCTAGTCGTTACAAGTTCATCCTCTTCATGTTATTTATAATCAGGCAAGTATCAGCCCTGCTCTTACGCCTGCCAACTCTATCTTGTTATGCCCTATAATTAAAATATGTGTCTTCATGTCAAAGAAAGATATAAGGGTGCATTTATTTTTCAAAACAATAGAAAGTAGGAATTGAAGCATGTAAATAAGCACACTTCATAAATTATGGGCCATATGTGCACATAGGACTGCAGATCTGCAGATGGGCCATTAGACCCACTCCAAATGGAAAAGAGAAATCCAGGGAATCTCTAAACTTTAATTGTTCCTGGTAATTTCAGGAAATCAGTGTAAATAAATCCTCCCCAAAAGTCAGATGGTTCTGTGAAACCTTTCTAACTCCTAAAAACAAAACTCTCGAAGAGTAAAATCTCATAACTGCTTTCTAATGTATTGCATTATTTGCTTTTGTTTGTCTCTGATACTTGCAGGAAGGATACATCTCTTCAAAGGCAGAGTTTTGCTGTGACTTTCAGTGCCATTTTTGTGTTAGGTCAGAGCAGAGATCCTGTTAACTAGAAAATGACCTAATAGTTCTTCCACTTCATAAATAAAAGAGGTAAAAGTGCTGGATACAACTGTAGGCTAGAAGAACTGATGGCTTCTGCTCCATGGTCACTGTAATAAGAGAGAAATCCAAGATGGTATTCCTAACAGATTCTTAACTCCTAATTCATTCTTTGTGTTTCCTGCCTTGAATCCCTTTTGTTCTTTAGTGCTATGTTAGTGGAAGGCTCTGTGTGAGCTGAGAGTGGATCCAACGGTGGGCGAGATGGAGTTGTTTTTGGCTACATGGGGTTTTATTGTCTCATGAGGATGTCAAAAATTATTTACAAGTTAATCAATTACTTATCTTTAAAATAATTATTATGAAAGAAGAAATACCTTATAATTTTCTCTTCTCGAAAGTCCTACATTCAAATTCTCTATGTGAATTGAGGGCCTGGGCCCTTGTTTGTCTTTAAAAATTTTTTGTTCATGCATATGTTCAGTATATAATGCTTACGTTGTCTGTGGAGATGGTAGGTGCACACAAGTCAGCTTCCTTCCTCTTCTCAGCCCCTTTCCCTCCCACCCTCCCTCCACTTCACGCTCCCCTTCCCCTTTCAGGCAGACCTCTCTCCCTACTTTCTATTGCATCTTTTATTTTGCTCTTCATTTGCAATTTAGGTTTTTAATGTAACAGAAACCAGGCAATACTTATTGTGTAGAGGACCTAGCTTTTGGATAAGCTCTGGTAACAGATCACATAGTGAATAATAGAAAATCTCTGGATGATCATTTCTGGTTCAACAGCCTTTGTCAGAGTGACCTGTCACGCAAAGATTTCTGTGTTAAGGACTCCTGGGAAGGACAGCGTGAGTGGTCAGCATCCAGAGACTGCCAGGAGTCAGTACAGCCGGAATGTGCTTTACTTCTTCTGTTAATTACAATATACTGAGCAAACACAATGATGACGCTTCTTAGAGTGGTAAATTTTAACAAGGGGAGAGGTCTTACTGGCCTTCCTTTCTGATTTGCTCTATTTTCCCTATGGAACTATGGATGCCAAGAGATTAAAACCATTTATACAGACATGTCAGTAGTCCCTGGTGGAGCCTAGGTGAGAACTCACATATCCCAACTCAATCTAGTGTTCTTTCTGCTATACCATGCAGCCTGTAAAGCATTTCAATTTATTTAGGGGAGAATTTATTAATCTATAAGTTAAAGTAAAATCTATACCCAGTTTTCCGGTCTTATGTAGTTTGGGGTAGAAAAGTATTCCAAAACCCAAGAAAGTACAGAGCTAGTATATTATCACTCCATCTGCAAACTTCTCAAAAGACTAGGCTTCTCCTGGTGTAGAGCTAGAAAATGTAGAGTGGATGGGAGAGTGAGGACCTGGAGAGCAATGTGTAGCTTGCATTTCAAGCTCGAGACCAACTCAAATTTTGGCTGCTGTTGAATGACAAGTTTTTCTAGAGAAGCAGGGTGAGGTCTCATTATAAATGTTGAACTTGAGTAAAATTCATGTACTTCCATTTCAAAATAAGTTAATCTAATGTTTGGGAAGATAGACCAAAGGTTGACAGTCTCCGATGTGCTTAAAGCTGTCCACTTCTCAAGCAGAGTTTTGGGAAATTGGACCGGGATTCTTCCTGTGCTCACCTGTACTGTAGTCCTTAACCCACTGTAATACGGTCCCTCCCTATTTACTCCATGAGAGTGGAACCACTCCCATCCTGTTCACCCGTGGCCTGATTGTCAAATTCAACAGTTGCTTCTAATTTCTTGTCTTATCAGAACTTTGCTATAAACGAGGTTACTTCTCTTCTCTGGAGTTGCTTTATTTCTTAGACTTCAATAAAAGGTAAACAGTGTATCTCTGACAGCTTCTTTGTTAATCCTTGCCAGCTTCTTTTTCTTTCAAGGTCAATAAGAGTCATGTAGAAGCATATTTTGAACTATACAGAAATCAAATCACTCTAATAAGAGATGGAACATGGGAAGCAGGATTGTACAGCATGATCAAATTGGTGCATAACACTCCCTCATTAAAATAACAACTTACAGTTCAATTTATTAGATTAAAAATAGTGGGCCCTTCTGTGAACTAGAATGAAGATGGCAAAAGTGAAGAATATTTCTACTATCTGTGGTACAAAGGTTAAATAACCACGGGTTTCTGAGTCTTGGCAGTGGCAGGACATCCTGTCTGGTCTTTGTGGCAATTGGTTTGCCACCCCAACAAACACCCTCACTCTATCCCTGTTTGGAATTTATAATATTAGGAAGAAAGCAAAATTGGAAGGAAACTTAGGAAGTTATCACAATATTATATATAGGACATCCATAAGCTTCTTTCTAGCCTTTTTCCAAGACATGGCCATATTTCCATGCTGTGCTCATTAAGTTGCACTTGATCTGTGTTTGGCCACAATCTATTACTTCAAGTACTGTAGGGCTCCAGATCACGACCTCTGGGGACTGGGTTCTGGTAGAGAGAACAAGTGAGGGTCCCTGTGCTTCTTGCAGTGGGCACTTCATGCTTAATGGTCCTTGGGATTATCAGGCATGCTTGGAGATTAAAGGACAATTTGTAGGAAGATCAGGACTGAGCCTATGTGTCAAACATTGGTGAGTGAGTAAATCACAGATTTTAATATGATAGGCTATTACGAAGTCACTAAGGTCATGTTTAAAATGAGTTTAATGGCTTTAGAAAATGCACAGGAAAAAAAAGGCCAAGCTAAGCAAAACCACAGCTGGTTGCAAATATAAGAACTGGATGTGATATAATCTCAATTACACAGAAATACTGAGATATTCTAGAAGGAAACACATATGAAAGATTGTAGCAGTTATCACTATGTAGAAAGATTGCAGGAAATTTTTATTTTTTTTTCCTTGCATTTTCCAAGTAATCCATAATAGGCCTATGTAATATTTATAATAAAATGAAACACAAGTGTTTAAAAACATTGAAATACATTTTTCTCAAGAGTGGAGGTAATCTCAGGGTTGGATAATCATTTGCTTTTAGCTGATATTTTTATGAAATCTTATATAGTATTAAAAAGCATCTATTTCAGGAGGTAAATACCATCTGCTTCCTAAAACAAGGATAGACTTTGCAAATCATCGTAATGAATCATATTTTTCTTTATTTTCTAGCTTCTACCTCCGCACCTAAATCACCTTTAAAATGGTCTCACTCTGAAACATGGCAGGATGTTGAAGAAGGCTGGGGAGGACACAACCACACCGTTCCAGGCCCTGGGGATGATGTCCTGATTTTACCCAGTGAGTACAACAGCCTGGAAGGTTAATCACAGGCAGACTGAACCAGGCCTAATCTGATTGGAGATCATGTTTCATTTATGTTTCAGAAAGAGAATAGAAATAATTTGACACTTACTTGCCACAACCCTTTTTTAGGGCACTAATGTAGGAGAAGAATTTCATGGCCCAGTGAAATCCAGAACAAATAGCACACGTACCTTTATGAAAAGTGAAGTAAGTAAGCATTATCCTAAAAGGAATTCAACTAACTGGGTAACACCCCACATAGGTCAGAAGAACACAGATGGCATGGAAGAAAACAGTGCATAAAGGTCTCTTTCTTTTCTGTCTTTGTGAAGTTTTACATTTAGGACTGAGAAAAGTATAAAGCTGTTTGTCTGCTGTCAAAATTTATCAAAATCCTGGGGAAGTAAGGGAGCAATACTTCTACCACCTATCTATCCGTGTATCTAGAATTACCTCCCTGTATGGCAGTATAAAACGGTGCTGGCAAACCTATGGCATGTGTGCCACAGCAGGCTGTTCATACCTTTGAAAGCTCTACAAGGTTCGCCATCACTGATACAGAAGAAAGATAATTCTTAAGGTAGGCACAAACCCCCATACTTAAAATACTCTTTTTTACTTAAAAGTGAGTTCATAAAAGTCCCAGAAAAACTTCACTGGCCTGAAATGAAAACATCTTCGATAAAATAACTATATTTCCTCCCAGAGTCCAAATTCCATGTATGGTTTATCTGGCACCTCTTAAGGCAATGGTTCAAACCTTTGGCCACCTATGAAGTAATAATCATAATGTCAAACATTTACAGCACACTGACCATGTGCCTGGAACTGTTCTTCATATCCTGATTTAATCCTCACAGTAGCATTGTGAAGTAAGTAGTATTACTATCTTTATTTCTACAGACAGAGAAACAGGCCTAGAGCAGTGAAATAACTTGTTCAGGGTCACAGAGCTTTCAGTTCAGCAGAGTCATGATTTGAACCCAAACCATTTGATTCCAGTCCTTACTCTTAAGCAATAAAGTACATTCCCTTTCTTAAAGGACCAAAGGTCATATAAGAAAAATAATTAGTCGTATTGTTTGCTTTTTATAGCAGCATAATAGAAACTGAATAGAACAAACACACACAGGCCTCTGTCTGGAGCTTAGTCTATGTACAGGAGATAGGCACAAGAGGGAGTGGGCCACCCAAAACAAACTTGAGTTATTGTTACCCTCTGCCTTTCCCATCATCCTCCTCCCTTCCATGGAGGATATAACCTTTTGAATAAACAAGCTTATGAGTCATTCCTGTGTGGAAAAGGAAAGTCTGTTCTGTCTCCCCATCTCTTTGATAAATCTTACTATTGGATTTGCCCTGGGCTATGGTTTTTCCCACTGCGCAATCTTTCCCCCACCCTACACAGGAAGGAAGAAAAGCTTTTGAAGGCTGCCAAACTTCTAGTATCCTTTGGGGCTTTTATGCTGAGGGGCAGTCTCAGCCATCCTGCTTGGCACTGTGCTTGACAGTATTTGTCACATGTCCCAGGTCCTGGGGACACTCTCCATTGTCCTTTAGTCCTCTGTTGACTCCCCACAGAGCTGCCCTTAAACCACACAGACCTCTCCGGTGGGGCAGAGGTTGGGGTGCATGGACATTAGTTATAGAAGGTACCTTCTCATTAATTAGCCTTTTGGTGTTTGTGTGACAAGGGAAAGAAGGCTTTGAAACGTATCCACTTACTGTTCACCAGTTTTAGCTTTCATGTGAAAAGATAAATGAGGAGGTCTCTGTGTGTAGAATGAGATCCTTGCTCCGTGCCCTTGGCTCTCTCCTGTTCTATCAACTGCTATTGGCCAGCACTGGACTACATTGTACTGCTCAGGTTTGTACTTCATGCAGTAACTGCACTGCTCTACCTTCTGACTTTTGACAAATTTTACCTGGTATTTTGACCTTCTCCAATGGGCCTTTTGGTCGAGTCTCTATTTCTTTCTACTTGGGGCTTTATCCTTCTCAGAACTCTTCATCTTTGCTAATCTTCCCTTGTTTCCTTCATTTTCAGTCTTCTTTGAATCCAGTTTGCTCACCTGAGTCTGGCAGAAAGACAGACACTCAGGAAGTTTCACTCAAATGAACTTCATGTGCTGCGCGACACCATCCATAATGTAATAACAAAAGTGAAACGCTGAGCTTGACAAAGCACCATGATAAGGCATTATGGGTTTGTGGAAAATAATGTCTTATCTTCTGAACAGATTCCTGAGAATTATGAAATGGCTTTGGTAAGGAGAGTAGCAAGTGTCCCTTGAGTGTCTCGTGTGAGCTGTGTGCCACGCTGAGGGATCCTAACTTTTCTTGCTTAATACTCACACTACTCTATAAGACAATCCTGTTTTTATCCACAGTTTTACAAGTGAGGAAACCTGGATGCAGAGAGGTTACAGAGCTTGTGTAAGCTTTCCCCCCTTGGAAGTAAAGAAGGCTGAGTGGGAAGTCAGAGTTTGGTGCAGAGCTCTTTTGTATGCCCTTTTTGCCTTTTCTAAATTGCCATCTCCGTCTGCTCTGATCGATAGAAACCAGGTACACACCTGACTGAATTTGTACTTCTCTGTTTAGTGTTTGTATTACTCTCTTAACTAGGGATAAACGCAAAAGCACAAATACTACCTATCAAGTATGTATGATGTAAGATACTCTACTTGAGGAATTTAATCTTATCACACACTGTCAGAGAAACTTTCCAAATAGGTATCTAATACAGTGAAAAGTGCACTAGGTTTGCATCTGGCAGCAAATACTATTGTGCTTCAGGTGAAAACCCCTTTCCAACTGTGCTTAAAAAATACTAACCACTCCTTGTGTTCAAGGCACAGAACCAAGCATGTACAAAGGCACAGAACAAAGTATGTACGTACAGAACCAAGTGTGGGTGCCAAAGGCAAGTTAGATGAGGCTACAATCTCAACAGTTGGTGATCTACCAGGTTTAATAAAACATAGAATGCACAATAATGCAACAAACAGCCATAATAAACACGGACTGTATTTAGAATCATACTGTCTGTCTCATGAGAGTCAAGGAGAAGGGGCTGCAATTAAGAAGGGACAGTTGTAATGGACTCTGAAAGATGTGGTAAGAATGTAAAGCATGGTCATGAGACAGAAGGTGATATGGGGATCCATTAGTGAATATAGCATAAACCTGAGTTCATGCTTGGATTCTGACATTTACCAACTGTGCAACATTACTGTAAAGGCCTCTACCCTCATCTACACCATGAAGGCTATAATTAATATATATCACAATGCGAGGAAGATTGAATGAGAAAGCGTCAGTGCGCATGGCCACTACATACCGTATTGGAGCTAATGGGATTAGGTATGAAAGCTGTGACTTGTAACGTATCGGAGGCTCTTCTCCCTCACTTTTCCACCTAGCTGCCCCCTTGGCCTCTGGTGTTAGCGACACTTTGTATTTGCTTTCCAATGGCTTATTATTTAATTTTCACAACATCCTTGGGAGCTAAATAGGTAATAACTATTATTACAGTAAAAACCCATTTTTACATAATACGATTTTAATGGAACTGCTGATTTTACAAAATGAAAGTGACTGGTAAAGAAGATTTAAGTGATACTTTTGAACCTCTAATACAATTTTATGGTGTTGTGTGTATTTTAATTCATTAATAAAGGAAATGTGTAGAACATTCCCATCATTATTCAAATAGAATAGCATAATTTTTCAATAAAATTCTTAGGGTAAATTGCCTATTTCCATTTTCTGGGAAATCAATTTTATGGAATGACCTCAGACCCATCCTATTCCATAAAAATAGGACTTTACTGTACTAATAAAAGATATCACCATCTTAAGTATGGTGCCGTTTTCCTTCAAGGTGTTCTGTCTTTATAGACACTGGATTTTGAAAGAGCTGTAAATTTCTCTCCACAGTGTTATATAGGGTAGTTTGACATGATCATGTAGCAATTGCTCTTGTGGATTAGTTTATAACTTTGCTTGATATAAACAAACATATCTGACCTTCTTTGCCTTCTAAGCATTGTGAGATTTGGCCTGATACAGGCTAGATTTTTTAATTAGTAAGAACATGTTCTATCTAACTTACTATGCAAATCCCAGACCTCCATGAGGAATAATCAGTCAACAGGTAAGATGACCCTGCTACTGTCTCTGTTGAGCTTTGTCCTGAAATGACCAGAAAGGAGTCATGTAAGATACTTTCACTTTTTCCTCTGAAGGAATTTTAGCCTTGGCAAGATGACACCTTTTTTGCACAGGACAGGCTTAATGGAAGGAAAATGTTTTATATTTCTGAATGATAGGATTCTGTCTTGAAGAATACAGATATGATATCATGTAGCCTCCAGCACTTTTTGATGTGTGTGTTATGGTGGAATTCATTTTTCATTTTCTATATTACTTTGAACTGTACTTATTTGAAGAGATGAATGGGAGAGTACTATTTTTCTTTTATAAGACTTCTTCTGTTTGTTCTCATTCTCAATACTTGGGTATTTTAAATGGCTCAGAGGCTCATGAAAGCCATGTGATGTTCAAAGATGGCAATTTTTAATGTATTTCATTTTTCTTTTTTATTATAAAAGCAAAAGAACAAAAAAACATATTAACAAACAGACAGCCACTTACAAAGTAGCACAAGAATACTACATTCAGAACTGAATTACAGACAAGGTGATAGGGAATTAACAATGATTGTTGTATTATGTATTGATAACTTTCAAGTGTACACTCAGGAAAACAAAGACGTGCAAGACTGATCAAACAACTAATCATTAACTGTACTTACAATAAAGTGACATAAGTCAGTAGTACAACTATGATCATTTTTCAGTTATAAGTCATTACAGTACACCACTGATAGAAGGCAAGATGACCATAAGTCAGAAAGTATTTTTGAGGAAAGGGATTTCTATAAAATGCTGTGATTATAGAAACTATTGACTTGATTTACCTTTTTTATCTGTGTCTAATTTAGGATGATTTACACATACATAGAGATTCAGGTGTGCAACCCCAATTAGAATCCAAACATAAGTATTGGCATTGTTGCTATAGCCAAAAGAATTCTCTTAAGTTTGTCCTTGTTCCATTTGGATGGAACAGAAAAGCCATACAGATCACCAACCAGTTATTTTTTTATTACTAAGAAATGGGAGGGCAAAAAGCTTAGCTTTAAATTCCTGGGGTTCTTTCTATGATGCATGTCATTAGCATGGTGATCATTTGTGTATGGATGTTGGAACTCTACTGTTACCTACCAAATTACCCAGAAACAACAGCTCAAAGCACATACTTTATTTCTTTAATGAATTTTTTTTTTGAGGGTATCAGGAACAGAACTCTGGTCCTCAAGCTTACCAAGCAGGTGCTGTGCCACTGAGCCATTTCCCTAGCAGCACATACTTTATCTTGCTCATAATTTTGTGTTCTTGTTTAGGTGTTCTTGTCTGGGTTCTTTCACAAATTGGAGGCATCTCACAAATAGTAGTCAGTTGGTGGTTGTGTTGATGTCATCTAAAGGCTCAGCTTGCCTGCATATTTTAAGGTGATCCACTCGTGTGGCTGGCAGTTGAGATGACTATTGACTGGCACTTATCCAGAGAAGTTAGTGCAAAGAGGTGTGGGTTCCTCTCCTTATAAGCTTCGCTGTAGGGCTGCTTGGGCTTCCTCTTGGGATGGTGGCGAGATCTCAAGAATGAAACTTAAGAGAGGAAGACTCAAGAACAGGCAGTCTAAGAGAACTAGATGGAAGCTGATGCCTCTGAGTCTACCTTAGCAGCTTTAAAATGCCACAGACTCACAGTCTATTGGCAGATCATGCCACAAAGGCCAGCCCAGATAAGGGGAGGGAAAATAGTCTCCATTTCTTATGGGGAGGAGAAGCAAAGGATTTGCAGCTGTTTTTAATCTACCACTGTGTGTGTCTGCGGATGTACATAATTAAGAGCACATGTATCTGGTTTAATTCTAAGGTGTTTTAGAACCTAAATTTGTGCCTCTTCCCTATCCAGGCAAACTTTACTGAGATTCCATTCGCTTGAATGAACCAGAAATTATGGAACATGGAGGACAGATTGGTCAGAGGCCTTCAGTTTCCTTATTTGTCTGACCTACAGTGCTTAGTATAAGGTGTTGTACTGCTTCTTCTCGGCCTGGAAGAGTTATTCTTCACCTCTCCAAACAGAAGCTCTGATTTGAGACTCTTCATTTGGAGACGGGGATGGACAACATTGTTTAGGCTGCACACGTGGCCGAATGTGTACATGCCAGGAGGCCAGGACCTCTTGGAAGAGAGGAGAATGCTGGCATGAGAGGAGAGGGAGAGGGAAAGTATCTGGAGCCTTTTATTTTGGGACAGAAATTGAAGGTCCAAAGAGACAATATCAATTTTTTCTGGCCTTTTACTTAGAGTGGGAAAGCTACTCTTTAATGTTTTATAGGGAAGAATGGCAAACGTTTAATTTCAGAGTTACTTTTGACACTGAAGCTTTAGCCAGCACTACTATGACACAAACAAAAAGAAAATCTGAAAACAAAGGGGGATATTTAGAAGCTACATAAAATTTCTCTTTTGTCAGTTGCTTAGAGAGGGAACATACACAGACAATAGTGAATATTGGTTTATAGTATAGGGTATTAAGATTATGTCCTTCCTGTGAAAAGAAAAAAGTTAAATTTTCAACTCCATGGAACAAATATTCTTGTGGACATCTCCAGGCAGTGTATTTTTGAAATAGTGTATGTAAGTTGACTTTTTTGTATTAAATCTTAAAAAAAACTACAGGAACTTACTATTTAAAGTAATTTAAATACAGAATCCTTTTTATTTTATTTTTTTTTATTTTAGAAACATAAAAGTACAAAAACATATTGACAAACAGACACCCATTATCATAGAAAATAGTACAATCACAACCAATCTATAGACAAGGTGATATGGTCTCAACAGTAGTCGCCGCTTCATCCATTGATATCCTCGAATTGTAGATGTATGGACCCATATACAGACATGCAAATTTAGTCAGACAGATGATCCTCTCAACAACAGAAAAAAAAAAAAAACAACACAAGAAC
>PVLD010019504.1:0-36258 GCA_004027595.1 Dinomys branickii
CTGTTGTGCTCCAGTTCCCGTTTGTTCCTTGGCTGGATCCCTGGGAGTTGCTGTGGCTCTGATGTGGGTGCCGATGCACCCCACCACTCCCCACTGGTAGCCGCCCACAGAGTGGAGAGGCAGGAGGCCACAGCCTCGAGGCAGGCATAGAGCTGGGTGTGGTGGGATGTGTACTGGCTGCTCTGGCTCCACCTTGCCTGCAGGTGCTGATTAGGAAGGTTGCTGCAGAGTGGGGACTCCTGGGTGTTGCAACCTCTCATCCTCACACTGGATTTGACCACAGTTCCCAACCACCATTGCCTCTTTTCCTGGCTGCGCCCTGGTGGTTTTATTTGGATTGTGGCTCATTGGAGTTCTATATCCTTCATTTATCTGCACATCAATATCTTTTACCGTGCTTGGGAAGTTTTCTGCTATTATTTCTCCAAATATTCTTTTTATGTCATTTGTTTTGCCTCCTGCAGTTTCACTGATTCCTATTACTTGCCCATTATTTCTCTTTGCTTTGTCTTGCAGCTGTTGGCTTGATTTTTCCTGGTCATTGATGACTTTAAGAGATTCTTCCTTTCACAATCATTAGCTGTCATGCTGTCTTCAAGATCTGAAATTCTGTCTTCAGATTCATTTAAGCAGTTTTGCAAGCTTTCAGTGGCAGTTTTCATTTCCTGGAAATCTGTTTGAGTCTTTCATGTGTTCTAATTCATTCCTAAATTGCTCGTGTAACATTTCCATTTGTTGCCTTTGATCTTCTAGTCTTCTATCTGTTTCTTCTCTGTATGTGTGAAGCATTTATTCCATTGTTATTTTCATTTCAGTTTTTTTGCCTGAGAGATTATTTCAGATTTAATCTCTTCTATGGCTGATGGAGTTGTTTCTTTACTTCAGATGTGATTATTCAGAAATTTTAGGTATGTGGTTTCCTAGTTCTCCTATGTCATTGTGTCCTGTACTTGTTCTGGGTGGAGTTGTGTTCTGAGACTGCATTTTGCTCCTTTGTCTTGTCATTTTGAATGTCAGATGATGAGTGCTGAGCTACTGACTACCCAGGCAGCTCACTAAGGACTCTAGGGACCCTAGTTTAGATGTCAAACTAAACCCAGGGTGGTAGCAGACTGTGGACCACTGGGCCCAGGGACCCCAGGAAATTGCTGGGGTGCACAGTTCAAACCACTTCTGTGATTGTGTGGGAGTGCTGGGCTTCGGTACCAGGGTGTCCAGTGTGTGGACAGGAAGTGTGTGGGCCTCAGTCTTTAAGCCTATGGTGGTTAGGCAGTGACTTCTGCTTTAGGTTCCTCAGGTAGCTGGTCAAGAGAGAGCAGGGGTCTCCTCCCAACTCCGAGGACCCCAGAGCCTGAGGCTGATTCCACACTGCAGGTTGAGACAGTCCGAGTACAATAAACTCCCAAACAGCCAAATTAGAATTTAGTAGCGCTTTTAATATTTGAGCCCAACGGCCCCCACTCACGCCTCTGTTTCAAGGCTGAGAAGTGAGAGCCCCGAGCCCATTGTATGCAGGGCTTATAAAAACAAAAACCACAATGAATATACAGGTGTAGCAGGGACGTTATGCTTGGGTAACTGTCCTGTTTCTGGCAGGGATGGGCAATGTTCTTTGAATTTTTTCCGAGAAAGAACAAGGAACCTTTAAACAATAACTATGTTACCGTACATGGATTTTAGCTGTTTGAGGTGAATCAGGGGTCAAGCACGGGGTCAGTCTAGCAAGCAGCTGGGTACTTGAGCCATTACACAGGTCTCAACCACCAACAGGGACGGCCCTCCCAGTCTGAGCTCCTTCCTAAGTCTAAGGTGTGGAGCAGAACCCAGGTGTAGGCCTTAGCAGAGGAGAAGAGTTGCGCTGCTTATGTGGCATTGCAGGTCGGCCTCCGTTGCTGGAGAAAGGTCTGTGTCGCAGGGCGGGGGCACAGACCCTGAAACGGAGCACCGCTCCGATGTTGGTGCACGTCGGCCTCCGTCGCAAGAGAAAGGTCTACTTCACAGAGCCAGGCGCAGGCCATGAAACGCCCCACAGCTCAGATGTTGGCGCAAGTTGGCCTCCGTTGCAGGAGAAAGGTCTGCATCACAGAGCCGGGCTCAGGCCGTGAAACACTGCGCCGCTCAGGTGTCAGCGCAGGTCGGCCTGATTCCATGAAAGAATTCTCCCAGGAAGTAACTCATTATAATAACTTCAGCTCCTTAAGGGCAAATTTTAATCAGTAACTATTCCAACGGGACCAAGAGTTGAGTGTGAACTGAACTCAATTTGGATTTGCACAGAGAAGACTGGGTGTGTTAAGGGGAGAATGAGGCAGTACCCAGGGCAAATCCAGGGAGTCCCAGTGAGGAGAGTGAGAAGGGACAAAGGCTTGTGTCTTGGTTACTTTTCTCTCATTGCTGAGACAAAATACCTGACACCCAAAGTTAAAGGAGGAAAGGTTTATTTAGCTCACAATTTGTGGAGGCTTCAGTCCATACTCAATTGGCTCCAAGGCAGATTGGCACATGGCAGAGGGCAATAGTTCATAGTGGTGGAAAAAAGCAACTGCAACAAGAGCAAAAAGGGAGGAGCAGAGAGAGAAGACTCTTTCTGCTTCTTATACTGTATGTATGTAGGCTACCCACCCTAGGGTGGGTGTAGGACTCACACCCATAATCCCAGTACCGCACAAAGAATCAATCACAAACTCTAGATTCTGCCACCCCCACAACTGCATGAGGCTTTGAGGGGACATCCAGACAAAACATTCCACCCAGGGACTCCCAAAGATTCATGCACATCCCTTTATGCCAAAGGCATTTAGTCCATCTCTATGAGTTATGAAAGACCTAACAGTTTCAGCATTGCTGAAAAGTCTAAGTTCAAAGTCTCCTCCAAGATATAAGGCAAACTCTGCTGTGAGCCCCTCTACAAATGAAAAGTTAAACAGTTCCTACATTCAATGGCATAAGGTAAACGTTTTTATTCCAAAAGTTAAAAACAGGGGAATACAAAGGAGTGGGACCAAAGCAAGTCCAAAATTCAGTAGGGCAAATACTAAGTCCTATAGTTCCATGTGCACCATCTGAGGCAATCTGTGGTAAGTTGTAAGCTCCAAGGGGCTTGTGTGGTTTCACCCCTACAATACTTTTGGTGCTTACAGCTCCCACAGCTTTTCTCTTAGGCATTCCTTGTTCTCTCCTTGCAGCTTTCCTTAGATAAGTCACATTCCTGGATTTTCCATACTGCTGGGGTCTTCACTGCACCTTTGGCTTCACACACTGGCCTCTCAGGGACATGCTGCCTGGCCTTCCAGGACTTCTTGTGAAAACTGGGTGGAAGCCTTTTGAACCTCAGAACTCTTGCATTCTGCATGTGCCTAAAACCAGCACCACTTGGATGATGCCGAGGTCTGCTGCAAGCTGGAACAGTAGTTGGGCCTTGTTTTCTCTTGGCAGTAGGGGTTGAGTGCCTGGATAGCTGAGTACTCTGAATCAAAATCTGAGGAACAAATTCTATATACTGCCACCACTCTGGAACCTGGTGTGGTCGCCACCATCCTGGAACATAGTGTTCTGTGGCTTTCTCCTCAAACAAAGTCTTTCACTTTTGCAGGTTTGAAGCTACAAAGGGTGGAGACTTGTTGATGGTTGTGATGCCCTCAGGCCATCTTTTCTATTCTGCTATTCCTCCTCAGCAATTAAAATCTCCTCAGCTCTATTTTTGCAGTCCACAGGTTTACTGGAGCTTCTTTCCTAGCCAAACTCACATTCTGCTGGGCTATTTTCCCTTGATTCTCAACATAAATCTCCTTCTGCCTCCTTCTGCCCCCATAGCTGTCCACATGCCGTTGGGGGTTACTTTGGCAGCAACATCAGATCCTTGTTGGCTGGATAGGGTGTTTTAAGCTTTGGGATGTGAAACACATCAGAATTTCCTGGGGAGCATTGGGAGGACTACAGATTATAGGCTCTACCTCAACTTGCTGAATAAGAACTTCAGGGTCATTAAGCTTGTTCCCCAAGCTCCCCAGGGATTCTGAAACTGCAGGTATCCTGGCACCTTGATACACTGAGTGCTTGGCATATCCAAATAACAGCAATGTGGAGGAACCTGGAGTTACTGAACATTTACTATATGTCAGGCTCTTAACATACTGTATTTGTTTCCTTTGGTTGTCATAACAACTTCCTCAAAACTTGGTGGATTAAATAATGACACACATTTATTCTCTGCAGTGAAATCAAACTGGTTCATTGGAGAGATGAACAAAATGACAAAATTCAATCAAGAAATAAGAAAGAATCAGAAATAAAAAAGGAAACATTACCACTGGCCTAACATAAATTTTAAAAAAGACTATAAGGGAATCCTCCCAACAATTGTATACCAATGTGTTAGTTAACTTTGAAGAAAAGGACAAATTCCTATAAAAGCATAAGTTACTGATAATGATATAAGACAAAATAGACCTACCACAGGCAAAAAGATTAAATTAGCAATTAAAAAAATCCACAAAGAAAACTTCAGGTTCGGATAGATTCTACTCAATTCTACCAAATATTTTTATAAGAATCAATGGCAATTCTTCACAAATTCTTCAAAAAAATAAAAAGAGAGAACAGAACATTTCCCAATTCACTCTGTGATGCCAGTATTACTTCAATATCAACATAAGACAGAGACATCACAAGAAAACCACAGATCCATACCTTTTGTGATTTCAGACACAAAAATCTAGTGACAAAATACTAGTAATTCAAATCTAGCAACATATATAAAGAAATGCAATTTACCCCAGAAAGGCAAGATTGGTTCAACACTTGAAAATCAATTAGAATGGTACCTCAGTTCGAGAACTAAATTCTCTCCATGATTCTGGTTGCAAACCACACAGGACAAGAACCAAATCAAATTTCTCTAAATGGTCAACATTGAACTTAACCATTGAATTTGATTCAGTTCTCATCCAACTTGGTTTGCAACCAGAATCATGGAAAGAATCATGTTTGTTAACCTTACATTATAATGAAAAGTCATTTGACAAAATCCAACATCCTTTCTCAGTAAAAATACAAACTATATAGAGGGGACTTTCCTCATTCTGATACGGGACATTTAGGAAAAACCCACAGCTGACATCATGTTCAATAGACAAAGATCTCATACTTCTCCTAAGATTAGCAGAGACAAGGGTTGCTTGTCCACTCTTATCACTGAAGGTTCCAGTAAGGCAACTAGGTGAGAAAAGAAAAGAAGTTTCAGATTTAAAAGAAGGATATAGCTGGGTGTGATGCCATATATACGCCTGTAACCCCTGCACCTGGGAGGCTGAAGCAGAGGGATGAGTTCATGGCTAACCTGGCTTGCACAGTGAGACTCTGTCTCAAAAGAAAACAACAATAAAAAACAACAAAAAAGAAGATGTAAAATTATCTCTAGTCACACAAGACGTGATACTGTATCTGAGAACTTCTATTTAGGTTCCTGTCTTTGTTACTTCTCTCTTGTTGCTGAGATAAAATACCCAATGCCCAAAATAAAGGAAGGAAAGGTTTATTTAGCCTACAGTTTGTGGAGGTTTCAGTCCATACTTGGTTGGCTCTGAGGCAGAGTGGCACGTGGCAGAGGGCAAATGTTCATGGCAGCAGAGCACAGCAAAAACAACAAGAGGGAAAGGGAGGAATGGCGGCAAGCTGCCTCTTTCCCTCCCTTACACTGTAAACAGGCTCCCCCAACCCAGGGGGCATGTAGCTCTCACAGTATCTCCATGCCCTCCTCTTCCACAGGCTCAGGATGTACACAAAGTAAGCACCCTGGCTTCCTGCTGAATCACTCAGCCAAACCTCTAGACTCCCCAAGTTGATACAATGCATCAAACATAACATTCCCTAAAAATCTATTTAAACTAATAAGGTCAAATAACTGCAAGATATAATATCAATACAAATAATGCTGACATTTCTATACACTTACAATGAACAATTTAAAATAAATGATTTCACTTGCAATAGCACAAAAAAAATAAAATACTTAAGAATAAATTTTATTAAAGAAGTACAGTATTTTATTCTGAAAATTTCAAAATATTGTTGAAAGAAATTAAAGATTTAAATAAATGGAAAGACATCCCATGTTCATGAATGGGAGACATAATGTCAAGATGGCAAATAATCTACAGACTCAAAGTAATATTTATTAGAATTCCAGCTCAATGCTTTGAAGAACTTGAAGATTGATTATAAAATTCATACAGAATTTCAAGGGACTCAGAATAGTCAAACAATATCAAAAAAGAAGAAGTCACATTTCCCAAGTTGAAAACCTACTATATAGCAGTAGTAATCAAAACCATGTGTAACTGGCATAAAGACAGAACTAGATCAATAGAGAAGAGTTCACAGTCCAGAAGTAATTTCTTCCATAAGTAGACAATTGATTTTTGGTAAGGATGACAAGAGCAATCCATGGAGAATGTCATTTCCCCAGGTGGTGTAGGACAACTGAATAGCCAAATGCAAAAGAAGGGGGTTGCAACCCCATTCCTCATATCATTTACAAAATTAACTCTAAATGAGTTGAAGACCTAAGTGCAAAAGATGAAAGTGTAAAATTATTAGAAGAAAACCTGGGGATGAGTTTCCATGACTTTTGATTTGACCATGGGTACTTAAATATGACACCCAAAACACAAACAACAAAAACAAAAATAAATTTAATTTCACTAAAATTTAAAACTTTTGTGCTTCTCTGGGAGTGGTGGAACACACTTCTAATCCCAGCACGCCGGAGGATGAGGCAAGAGAATTGGTGCAAGTTTGAGGCCAACCTTGGCTACACAGTGAATTCAAAGCCAACCTGAGTTACAGAGCAAGACCCTAAATCAAAAAACCAAAATAAATACATAAAATAAAACTTTTGTGCTGTGAGTGACAGTATCAAGACATTGAAAAGACAATCTGTAGAGCAGAAAGACAATTTTGCAAATTGTGTGTCTGATAAGGAACTCATACCTGGAATACATAAAGAACACCTACTCAAAAACAAACCCAATTAAAAATGGCCAAAGATCTGAACAGATATTTCTCCAAAGAACATATAGAAATGGTCAATAAGCACAAGAAGAGATGCTTGACCTTTAGCCACTGAAAATATTCAAATAAAAACTACACCTATGAAGACTACCACAGTCAGAAAGTCAGAAAATAATCCTTGATGAAGATGTAGAGATATTAGAGCCCTCACACAGTTTTGGCAGGAATGTAAAACCGTGCAGTCACTTTTGAAAATAGTCTGGCAGTGCCTCAAAGAGCTAACCATAAAATCGCTGTTTGACCAGAAGTTCCATCGGCATATTCCCAAGGAAAATGAAAACACGTCCACACAAAAACTTGTCAGTGAGTATTTACAGCGGCATTATTTATAATAGCCAAAAGAACCCCAAATATGCACCTACTGATGAATGAATAAAGGAAATGTGTTGTGCCCCACAAAGGAATGTTACTTGGCCACCACAATGGAATGGGTGAAGTTTGGAAACATTACGCCAAGTAAAAGAACCCATCATGAAAGAACACATGTTGTATGATCCATACATGAATTGCCCAGACTAGGCAAATCAACAGAGGCAGAAAACGGATTAGTGGCTGCTTACAGCTAGTTGTATGGGGTGGGGAGTGGGGATGATGACAGGGGATGATTGCTAAAGGATAGAGGATTTCTTTTTGGGGTGATGAGAATATTCTAAACTTGATTGTGCTAATGATGACAGCTTTTGAGCAGATTTTTTAAATGTTGTAGTACACACTTGTTATGATTGATATATTGTGTCAACTTGGGGAATGTAGAGATTTGGCTGAGTGACTCAGCAGGAAGCCAAGGTGCTTACTTTGTATACATTCTGAGCCTGTGGAAGAGGAGGGCCTAGAGATTGTGTGAGTGCTACACACCCCCTGGGTTGGGGGAGCCTGTTTACAGTGTAAGGGAAGGAAAGAGGCTGCTTGCAGCCATTCCTCCCTTTTGCTGGTTGTTTTTGCTGTGTTCTGCCGCCATGTGTGTTTTCCCTCTGCCATGTGCCACTCTGCCTCAGAACCAGCCAAGTATGGACTGAAACCTCCCCAAACTGTAAGCTAAATAAACCTTTCCCGCCTTCATTTTGGGGGTTGGGTATTTTGTCTCAGTGATGAGAGAAGTTAACCAAGACAATACTTTAAATCTGTAATTGTATGTTGTATGGATTATAGCCCAACAAAGCTGTTAGGAGGAGGAGGAGGAGGAGGAGGAAGAGGAGAAAGAGGAGGATGAAGAGGAAGAGGAAGAGGAGCAGGAGGAGGAGGGTAAAACAGCAGGAATAGCAACTGTGAAGAGCAATATAAAGATCAATGTAAGGTTAATGTTTAGCTGGTAGAAAGCAAGGTTTCAGAGAAATGGTCTAAACCAGCACTGTCCTTTGAAATTTCAGTGATGCCGGTACAGTCACCACAAGACACCTGATACCCACCTGAATTGTGTCCAGAGACTGAGGAACTGGACTTTACAATCTGTTTGTGTGCTTTTGCATTATGGATTGTTCTGGTTTCAAGGACTTAACTTCTGAATCTTACACATTCATGCATTATGGGAAAGATTAAAGCTAACTAGAAAAATGGAATTAGAGTACTAGTTAACCTGAACTTGCCATGGCCTTCACAGGATAACCTGATTTGAAAAATGATACACCAGGAGGTTCCTCAATCTAAAGAAATGGGAATGGCCTATGTGTGGTGGCTGCCTTAAGTGATGCCCAGAACTTCTCCACACAGCCTCCCCCAGGCCCCTATCCATGTTGCACAAGTGGACTCCCTCACACTCACGCTATCATCACAACAGGAAGTCAGGCTCTGACCCGACAGCACCCTTCTCACAGAGATCTTCCACCACTGGGTCTCTTGCCAACCTTTACTCCCCCATCCAAAGCTCACCCATAGAGAAAGAACCCATGATCCTCCATTAACTGCTGGTCAGGAGCAGAGTTGAGAGCTATTTTTAAACTAATAAAGAACTCTTCCACATTAAAAGAGAGCTCATATCAATTTGCGAAAACGCTACCACTAGCCAGCCCATGCCACATCAGATGTGCAGACCAATCACATCCCTCATAGGCTGAAGAAGTGTGCAGAAATGCCAACTAGAATAGACAGACCATCCTGTCTCCCTCGGGGATTAGCATATACAGTTGGAAAGTCTTTCACATTCAATACAGCACTTATTTTGATTATTTCTGGAAATTACATAACACATTAGTGAATAAGATAAAGAATCTCACAGATACCTCAATCGCAAAAATTTCTAAGGAAATGATGCCAAAATGCATAATGCTTTAAGAATGTGGTGCTTTAGGGACAATTTTCCAGTGAAGAGAAATAAAATGTGAAATTTATCTGAATAAGGCAAGCTGTAAGTTACATTCTTTAACCACCTCTCTTGGTATTTTGCTTTATTTTGCACTGCTAGGGGTAGAATCAAGAGCCTCATGTATGCTGAGCCTATGCTCTAACACTGAGCTGCACTCCCTGCCCCTGTAAAGGTAGTTTAAGGAAATTAGTCTTTTCTAGAATATTATGAACTACATACATGTATTTTTTTAAAAAATCTTACAGAGGAAAGAATGAAAGGAAGGAAGGAAGGAAGGAAGGAAGGAAGGAAAGAAAGAAAGAAAGAAAGAAAGAAAGAAAGAAAGAAAGAAAGAAAGAAACTGAACATGCAATAATTTTTTGTCTTGGAAAAGGAAATTTTTAAATGAGAAGAAAGTTTATGTAGTTATTAAAACATTCATCAAAAGGTGTATGTGTTTTAAAACAAGGTGAATATGCTTAGTATCTATAGCTGTATACTAAAAATTGATTGAGACAGTAAAAATGGGTACATACTATTGTAAGTAGAGTAGTTTTCAGAAAGTTAAACCATGTATGAACAACTAAGTCATTAATAGAAATGTAAAAAGTGTTTCTTTTTCTAATACGAAATTCTTCCTATCTCTAAACAATGTTTGGATCAGAAAAAAGAAAAATGTAACCTTAATAACATAGTGGTTTCTGTTAATTAATTACAAAGGACAAAGGCCACGTCATCATGGGATCAACAAAAGCAGTCACATAGTGGTGTTTCTGAAACACTTTTGGGTTGAAATCTTAAGCAAGATATACTGTTTTAATATTATTAGGCAAAAACAAGTACAAGAAAATGATATAAGAATTCATTTTCAAATTCACATTATATTCCTTATGAATTATGGATTTTGTTTAAAGACATTACATAAAGAGAGCACTGGGATTATAGACCCTGCTTCTGCTTATAGTTCTTTATAAATCCTGAGAATTTACACCTTCTCAGATATACGCTGTAAAGACACCTCCCATTCTGTAAGTTGCCTTGTTACTCTCTTGATGAAGTGCTTTGGTGCACTAAAGCTTTACATTTGGCCTGGGGGTGGGAGGGATGAGACAGCTTAAAAATATTAAGTCTTTGAACCCATAAAAACAGGTGGTTTTTCTTCTGTTTATTTTCTACTTTCTAAACTTCTTTCCTTACTGTTTTGTGTTTTCAGTGTGTGTGCTTTCTGTCTCCTTGGTTAAGTATATTCCGACATGATTGTTGTAAGACTTTTGTAAGCAGGATCATTTGTTTTCTTTCCAAATTGTTCATTGTTAGTGTATAAAAATGCAACTGATTGTGGGGTGCAGATTTTCTGTTCTGTAACTTTGCTGAATGTATTAATTCCAATAGGTTTCTGCTGGTGGTGTTGTTGACTCTAGAATTTTCTACATAAAAGAGGACACCATTTGTAAACAGAAATACTTCTAATTCTTCCTTTTTAACTTGGGTGCCTTGTATTCCTTTTCCTAGCCTAATTGCCCTCTCTGTGACTTACAGCACAGTGTTGAATGGGAGTTGCCAGACCATCTTTCCCTTGTTTCCGACCCTGGAGGATCTGACTCCACACCTGTGTGTGTGTGTGTGTGTGTGTGTGTGTGTGTGTGTAATTGGGGACTGAACCTAGGGCCTTAGTACTGAGTTTCATCCCCAGCCCTTTTGTAAATTTTATTTTAAGACAAGGTCTTGCTGAATTGTCCAAGCTGGACTGCACTTTGTGATCCTCCTGCCTCAGCCTCCCAGAGTGCTGGGATTATAGACCAAGGCCCCTTCTTGAGCACAGGATCAGGTGAGCATCCCGCAGTCTTTCTTACGCTGAATGTCATTGGCCAGAGGCTCACGGAGGTAAGAGGAAGGCGGATTTCTGCATTGGCAGCCACAGCCCACGAGAGAGACAGGGAAGACTATTCCCATGACAGCACCTTCCAGCTACAAGTGCCTGTGTTGGCCAGCCTGCTGCTCCTTGGCCAAAGTCAGGGCCCAATTCTCGGGTCACAGGCAGGCTGGAGCACAGGGGATGCACCCAGGACTGGCAGCAGGAACCACAGCTGCTGTGGGTCCAGAGTACAGGACCTAAGGGGAGAGAGTCCCCACCCTAGCCCCAGAGGCCCTGAAAGAAGCCAGAGGCTAATTGGCCTGGGGGAGGAGTCTGGATGGGAGCCCCCTGCCTTTCTGATTCTCTGAGCCTCCTTTCATGCTGGGCCCCAGCCCACAGCTGGTAACAGGCTCAACAATGGAAAACGTTGCACAGAACACTGAGGGCTCCCTGTAGCCACAGGGAGGTTGAGCCCCTGCCTTGGGAAGCCTGGTCACTTGACTAAGTCACAGCTCGGCTGCCTACAGCTGATGTATGATCAGGGAAAGTCGCTGGACCTCTCCATGCCTCAGTTTCCTGAGCTATTGGATGGGGCGGTGGCCATGATGGTATCTACCTTTAGGTCAGCTCCAGGGCAGGAGAAGACAGACAGTTGCTATTTAACGGCCGTAGAGCTCCAGCTTTGAAAGATGAATGGATGCGGGTGAGGGCTGCACCCAACCTGAATGCACTTACACAGAGCTGTGCGCTTACAAAGGTGAAGGTGATAGCTTTTATTTTGTGTGTATTCTATCACAACTAACCAAAAACCATTTTTTTTAAAAGAAAGCTCCCAGGAAGGAATCCAGAGCTCATTGGTATTCATGCCTGGAAAGATGTGTGGGGCTCCAGGAACCCTTCGAGGACTCCCTTCCTATCCTTAGCTGGGTGACATTGTGCAACTTGCCTGCCTCCTCTGGGCTTAGTGTCCTTGGCCATAAATAGCAATCGCTGCAGGGACAGAAACAAAGCAGATGCAAAGTAATCCTATCTGCGAACGGCAGGAGGTGCAGGGAGCATGGAAGCTGGGAAGCAGCTGTGCTGCTAGTGGTCCACGAGGCAGAGCAGGAGAGGGGACTGGGACACCGCAGCAGGGCAAGTGAGAAGGGACAGAGGCACAGCTGTTTTCTCTTCATGGGTAGTAACTGACCAAGTACCAGTCTCAAAGGTTGAGTTTGGATTTAACAATATGACCATATCAGTGGTGTATGTGTTGCACAAACAAATTCTCTGTGAGGCTTGCAAGGGGATGTCCCATCCTGGGTCATCTTCCACCCTCTGCCTGGGACCATAGATCAACATCACTCAGCTTGCAGACCAAGGCTCCTGCAAAGTGCTCTGAGACCTTACCCCACAGGGTCTCCTTCAGCACAGGGACCAGGCAGTGCAAGGTGGGAAGTGCTTGGCTTTAGATTGGATCGGGTGAGAAGCTACAGCAGCTGATCCTGTTGGGTCATGTTGTAGTTTAAATCTACGATGTCCTCCTAGATTCTCAAGTGTGTGGTTAGATCATGAGGCACCATATTCATCAGTGGATTCATTCGCTGATTAATTTTTGAATCCAGTAGTAGCTGGATGTGCTGTTAGGAGGTGGGGCCTGGCTGGAGGCGAGTCACTGGCGGTATGATGTGGGAGGGTGTATTTTTGTTCCTTGCTCCCCCTTTGCTCAGCAGCTCTCCTCCACTGTGTCTTTCTCCCACCACTTAGAGCCAGCCAACCATGGACTGACTTACCCCAAACCATAAGCCATGGGCCAAATTAAGCCTCTCTTCTTTATATTGTGGGTATTAGGTAGGGTCTGTCAGCAATGAGAAAGCTAATGCAGGCCACCTTTAAGATTCTTCTGGAAGCCGAACCCTGGCTTCTCTCTCAACTTGCCTAGAGTAGGGTCCCATTCTCCACCAGGGAAGCCCTCCTTCCCTTCTTGGATGGCAGTCAGATGCCTTCCACGAAGCGAAGTGGAAGTCAGGAGGGTGGACCTAGAATATTTGACACCTGGCTTGGATAAATTTTAGCACACATCTCATCTACAACAAAAGTATTTCTATAATTAGAATCATGGAAAAAATCAACAGCTTCGGTTCAGTATATAATTTCAAAGTATACCATTTAAGAGAAAGTAGGTTTCCATTTTAATATTATTCATAGTAACATATCACATGTGAACTAACTTCACAGTTTGCTCATCTCCCAGATCTGTTTTACCATTTTAAATTTTAAACACAAACACAGAGAATGAGATAAGCAAAATAAGGCCTACTTCTTTGCCTTTACCATCACTGTGCTTTCATGGGTTATTTTAAGCCCACTGTTTAAACATGGAATTTGGAGGCAGTTGGGGTAAACTCCACGTTCAAAATTCCTTTGAAACTATGCTGGAGCAAAAGTGCATGGGTCCAAATGCATGTGGCAAGGCCTCCCATACATCACGGAGTTCTCTGCATTCATGTCCAGACAGAATGCATTGATTAATAAATGGGAAATAAGAAAATATGCCAAATTGGAACTTACACATATGGTAAAATTCAAAGGTAAATTGCAGAAATGACTCACGACTTCAAAGAACAAAAGTTTTTTTATGAAGCAGTATTTTATCATCAACACTATGTAGAATTGCTCACATCTCAGGATATGAAAAAATGAACGGTTAGCCAGTTGTATAAGTGGGCTTAAATCTTCTACGAATGATGCACAAATAAGAGACACTTCCTTCTCTCCACGTTGTGGTTTAAAGTGATGGCCAACTCTGCAAAGTTACACTGTCTGTGCCTCTGTCCAAGTTGCCTTAATGGAAATGAGTGGTCTTGAAGTTAATTGTTTTTATTTTAGGTTTAGTTCTTAGAAGTGAAGGAACTAAACAATGGAAAGTCTACTAAAGCCTTTCATTTGGATGTCAATGGTTAGGATTTTGAGAGCATGATTTACAAATTGCATATATGAGGAAAACCATCTGTTGGTGTCCCAGTCCGGGTCCAGGAAGGCAGAAAGGGAAAAACAAAAAGCAAAACGAAAAACAAAACCACAAAAAACTAAAACACTGACTTTTGCAAGTTCCAGGTTAGGGTTTGGCGCCCTCTCGTGGAAAATTGGAATTATAAAATACTGTATAAATTAGTACTGGTTAAAAGTTTACTAAGTACCATGCATTGATTCTTAATTATGGACATTATCTCATCTTTACGAGTGCACCTGATTCCAAATTTATTAATTAAAGATTGATCTCAGAGAACTCAAGTAAGGCGACACAGCCACACGGCTAGGAAGTGGTAGTTCCCCTGGACCCTCCACCCCTCAACAGCTCAGTAGGGTATGGAGTGCCCACCCCAAACTATACTTCTACCTCTATAGCAACTTGCTTAATTGTGGTAGTACAATCTAAAAACAGTTTCCTAAAAAGATTCACTTAAATATTGTGACTTGATTTCAAAAGTAAACCACTATGATCTAGTTGGTCACATATTTCTTCTTTTATTTATTTTTATCTTAAATTGTTCTAGCTATGGACTTCAGAGACTAGCAATAGCAACTTTAAGACTTTAAAAAAACATTGGTGCTAGATGTTCATGCCGGTAATCCCAGCACACTGGGAGGCTGGGGCAGGAGGACTCCACGTTCAAGCCCTTCCTCAGCAATTTAAAGACTTAGTGAGAGCTTGTCTCCCAATAAAAAATTAAAATGGGCTACAGATTTAGCTCAGTGGGAAGGCCATGGGTTCAATCTCCAGTACCAGAAACAAAACAAAACACTGATAGTCTACTCAGTGGTTGGGCAGCACAGGCATCTTGAATCTTTGGAGGAAGATTGGACTGGCGTTGTGATCAGAGGACACCAGGGATATTGATGTGATGACGCTGATGTCCTGCACATCACCCCCACATCCAATGTCATAAAGGAAATGTTCTGCCCTTGATGATAAGGAAGGCCTGAGGGATTTGTAAGGATACCCTACTCCCACGCTGCCCTGCGCACGCTATGATTTATGTTGTTCTCCCAGCTCTCTACAAATTCAGGGTTTGCCTCTGCCTCCTATCTTTCACAATTCAGTCAACTCAGTTAATAAACGCTGGCTTTTATCCCCCATCTAGCTGTTCTGCTGCTTTCTCAAGCTTGATCCTTCTAGAAAATAGCTCCTAGTCACCTGAATTGTCCTGAATCCAAGGGTTTTTTTTTATTATAAACAGTTCCAAGAATCCATTTCCTTATGTCCTAAAGTAAAGCTCAACTCTTTAAATGCAGTTTATTACTAGAAAATTTGAGCTTAGAATGATGCCAACAGATAGGCAGGCACTTGCCACTGACAAGTGTTTTGTTCTCACTGTCACTGGGAGGAGGGGGATGTCACACCCTGGGGACCACACGCAGAAGCATTGGTCTTGGCCATGAAGTCAAGGAAGAGGGGAAGTATGGGCAGGAGCCTTTGCTGCGGTTTCTGCAGCCCATGCAAGCTGAGGCGTAGTTTCAGTGGGTGCAGGCAGAGGGCTGACCCTGCTGTCTGGAGCCTGGCACTGGATGAGGAGGCCACGTATGGTGACCTGAGCCTGCCCACTTGGGGACATGATGGGGTACAGCTGGCTTGCACTTGAGAACCATGCTTGGCTCGTGGGAAGTTCCTGTGTCCTCTAGGAACTGGGTGTCCTTGGTCCCTCTGGGGAGAGCGAGGCATCATCTTTTCTCAGCTTGATGCCTTAAGGGATCTATTGCACCAGAGTGTCCATCGCCGGCATGCTCGTGACAGCCTCTTTTCCAGTGGGGCTCTGCTCCTTGAGATGCCAGCCCTGATGGCCTCCTTGCTGCTTAGACCTTCAGGTAAGAAATGAATCCCAGGTTCCCAGCCTCCCTAGCTGCAGTGGCTCATGATGCTCTTCACCTGTGTTTGCCTGAAGGGTAGTATTTATTTAGCATTCGCTATGTGTCAAGATGTGCTAAGAAATCAGGACATTAAAATCCTCATCTAGCTCCATCACACCCCTAACATCAGTCCATCCATTCTGTAGACAAGAGACTTAGAGAGCATAAAGAGCCTGTCAAAGACCCTGCAGGTAAGTGCCACCGTCAGGGACCTAATCAAGTCACACTTGGTCCAGTGTTTTCCCCAACCATGGTGACCTGCATCTCACTCCACAAAGGACCACTAGGATCTTACCAGTAGGACCTAGTGGCTCCTAGACATGGAGCCTGAGAGGCCCCAGGAAGTGCCTAAAACCTACCAGGATGGGACCCCGGGTGCACAATTACCACCAGGAACCAGAAGGCTTGTAAGATTGTGAGAGCACATGGGAAGCTGCACAGAAATCCTTGCTAAACTGAATCCAGTTTTGCTCAGAGGTGACAAAACAGAGGTGGTCTACAGGACCCTCCCTAACACTAGTGAACAGGGCTCCCTAAGTAGCCACCAAGAGGTACTCCATGCTCTGAGGAGTGACTTGAGGAAGGCCAGCGCCCAAAGCCCTCTGTGTCACGCTCTTGTCATTGAGGCACAATACCCAACATGCACAATTTAAGGGATGAGAGACTTATTTTGGCTCACATTTCAGTCTACAGTCGCAGGATCCAAAGCAGGATGGTATGGCAGAGAGTCTTGGGAGAGCAGAGCTCACAGCATGGTGGGCAGGAAGCAGAGCGTGAAGGTCTGAGCTACGGAGGAAGATAAACCCTTCTAGGCCACGCCTCCAGTGACCATCTCCTCCAATCAGACCCCAGTTCCTAACAGCAGGTTTGTTCTTTACCCACGTGATTCAATCACCTCCCCAAGCCTCGCCTTTGAGACCTTGAACTTAGCCCGGCTCTAGACAAAACCATCACGCCCTTGCTGCCTGTTTCCCTGCCCCGGTAGCGGCGAGCTGATGCGCCTGTGCTTTCCGCTATACATACAGGACTTTTGGTGCATCAGAGGGACATCTGTTCAATGCTCTTAAGCACCTGCCAGCCAGGGAGCGTCAGATGCTCTTCTGAGATAAGTGGGACTTTTTTCTCCTTGCAAATCATGGAGTGACAAAAGCACAGGCCCTTGCCGGGGCTGCAGTCTGTGGGCTGCGTTACCCGGAAGGCCGCTCTCTCAGGAAAACATTCTGCTGAGGCTGTTGTGCCCTCGTTTATTTCACAGCCAGGTTTTTAAATCATCCTTTTCGGCTGGAAACATATTTTCGCCTAAGATAATAGACGGGAGTGTGAGCTGGGTACAGTTCCCAAGGGACATGAGCATATGGCCCGTGTTTCCTCCTGAATCCAACGCCCCCGCCTGTGCTTTTCCACTCTTCCACCCTCTTCTAGCTCCAAGGAGGAAAATGTAATAAAGAACCCATCACCTGCATAACGCACCTCTTACCACGCTCCCCTGGAGTTACCTCGAAGGTGGAGAAGCTCCAGGCCCCGGCCCTTCTGTTGTATTCTCCATCGGCAGGAGCGCCCCATTTGTGCCTGTGTCCCCACGTCCTCCCCACGGGCTGGTCAGCCCTCACCATCTCTCACCTGGGCCATCACAGCCCCGCACCTTCACCAGGAGTCCCGCCTTTGCCGCATTGCCTTAAAATCCATCGCCCTCCCTGCAACCAGAGGTATCGCTCCACAAGTGCTCTCAGAAACACACCTCTCTCCTGCTTCATCCTTCAGTGCCTCCCTATTACTTACCCGATACATCCCGCCTCCGTAGCACGGCTTTTGTCTGACACCACTTTCCTCCAACACTCCGGGTGGTTTCAGGCCTTTCTACGGATGCACATGGCTCTTTTATGTTCCCCAAATGTTCTTTCCCTCCTGTCCACCTGGAAAACTCCTAGTCCCTCCTTAAGACATGGATCAAGTCTGGCTTCCCCTGGGAAACACAGACCCTCCCAGGCTGAAACCCATTGTTTCCTTGCACACGGGCCCCCTCAGCGGCTCTGATGTCTGCCGTCTTTCCTGCTCTATGTGAGTGGGATATTACAAGTATTTGTTTATACCTGGCTTCTTTCCACTCAACAGTACTGCATGAGAGTTACCCACCTTACTGCACACAGCTGCACCCTTCATTTTTGTGGCTGTATAATAGTTCCTAAGTGCAGTCCCCTCTCTACTGTGTGCGGTGCTTGGCTGCTGCCCACAGAGAAGCTGTGAGCACTCTCACAAGTGTCTTCGGTGCGTGTGCGCACATTTCTAAGTGGGGGGCACCCCCAGGAGTGGAAACGCTGGGTCACAGAGTGCACACAGGTTCAGCTGTACGGAGACTGTGAGCAGTGAGTGACTATGCTGGTTCACACTCCTGCTCAAGAGGTGCAGCTGCTCTAGACCCTTTCCACTGCCTGGTATTGTCTGTGCTTTTCATTTTAACCGTACTCACTGATAAAGGGCTATGTCTTAATTTGGTTGTCACTCATTCCCCTAACAGTGAATAAACCTTGCCACCTCTCCATAGGCCTCCTTCCCGTTTGGACGCCCTTCCTTTGATGCCAGCCGTGTGTTTCTTCTGCCTGTATTTCTGTGGAAAGACTGGTCATTTATATAGTCTGGATGGGAGAATTCACTGGACACACGGATGGCACACACCTTCTCCCATGCTGTGGGTTCCCTTGGGCTCTTTTCATGGTGGCACCCGATAAGCAGAAGCTCCTGATTTTAATGTCATCAGCAACATTGGATGTAATATAACTTATCAAACATATTGGCTTTTTTTTTCCATCAAGGCTACTGTTTTTTGCACACTGTTTAAAAAAGTCTTTGTCCACTTCAAGGTCAGGAAAACTCCTGTCCTTGTTTTCTCTACAACCTGGTCACTTTACTTTCCAAGTTCAGACGTGTGGTCCAACTGGAATGTTAGTTTTTCAAACTTTTATTTGTACATGTTTGCAGTGCATAATGATGGCATTCACAGTAGGGAATCGATAACGTGTGCGTAACACATTTCAATTCCCTTTTTCCCCCTTCCCCATCCCCTTTTGTTCTTCCAGCATCAGATTCATTTATTTACCTTATAAAACCTTATAAAGTCAATTTTCATGTATACAGATTGAAAACTAGACCAGTAAGCCAAAGAACACATAAAACATGTAAGACAATTTATACTAAGTCAAGGTACACTTTTAGATATATTGTCTACACTGGATTATAATAACTTTTTTCTTTCTCTTTTTTCCTGTATCTGTCTTTAATTTCATTATATATATAAGCTTTCATATAAAAGAAACCATGCAATATTCAGGTTTGAGTGCCCAAGTTACTTCATTTAACTTTATGATCTCAAGGTACATCCATTTTCCTACAAATGACTCAAGTGTATCCTTTTCGTGGCAGAGCAGTACTCCATTGTGTTTAAATACCACATTTTAAAAATTCTGGAAAGGTGGTTTTGTTCGGTATGAGATAAAAATGATGACTTGTTTTTCTCTGTGTAGAGATCCAATGGACCCAACACCATCTACTAAAAGGCTGTCCTTCTCTGAAGTACTTGAGTATCATCTCCGCAGCATTCAGGTGACCACACTCGTATAAACCTATTTCTGGTCTCCATGTCTCCTATTGGTCTACTTGGCTCTCTTTACACCAGGACCACCCAGCCTTTGCTGTGACGGATCTCAGCAGGCTCTGGCACTGGCACTGTGAGTGCTCCAGCTGTTTCTTTGGAAACTTCCTCCTCCGATCAGAAACAAGGTGAGGTTATCCCAATAATGTCACTTACACCCAACACTGTCCTGGCAGTCCTAGGCTAAGTGGTAAAGCAAGGAGGAAAAGGCATGAAGACAAGAAGGAAAGAAGGGAAGGAAGGAGGGAAAAAAGGAAAGAAGGGAGGGTGGGAGAGAGGGAGGAAGGAAGAAGGAAGGAAGGAAGAAAGAAAGAAAAGACACAAGAAAGAAAGAAAAGAAAAGAAAAAAGAAAAGAAAGAAACAAACGGTGGAGAGAGAGAGACCAGCAGCAGCTGCAGACAGATTGATAACAAATAACTCCAGCAAGGCTGCCAGACACAGGGTTGATGCATAAACAGCATCTGTATTTCTACAGATCAGTAACAAACAAAAGATAAAATTTCCGAATACTGCAGTTTGCATAAAAACTGTCAAGTAACAAGCCTCTATGGTGGTCACTACAAAAAGTTATTGAGAAATTCTAAAAATCACCTACATAAGTGAAAAATCAACTAAATAAATGGACAGAGATTCAAGTTAATCACAAGCTAAATCCCAACCAGGTGTGTGTGTGTGTGTGTGTGTGTGCGCGTGTGTGTGTGTGAACACATGTAGGAGCTCTCCGAATGGTAAGTAGAAGTTGAAGGCACATCTTTCCCCACCAAAAGACAAGAATAGAAAGGTGGAGCTGGGGACGCGTCCTGTATAAAGGAAAGTACTGGCATCATGTCCTGGCAGTTGGAAGGGACAGAGCATATTCCAGGACCTTAAATAACTTCAAGGGGTTGGGGCTTAGATTGAGCGAGGACTGGACAGCGAGAGATGAGGAAGGAAATGCAGATGAACAGCCCAAGTGTCAAAGATTTTGAGTGTCATGAATAATTCAAACTGAAGTATGGGCTTTATCTCGAAGTCCATAGATTGCCCACACAGTCTTTTTTAAGCAAAGAAAGAACATGCTCTGCACATGTTAGCTCACGATCTCTCTGACTAAGAGGAAACACTATTATTGTCAGCCCCATTTTGCAGATAGGAAATCTGGGGCAAAGAGAGGTGAAGTAACTTACCCCATCCAAAGATAGCTTGTTGGAGGGGCCTATTAACTACTTTCCTGCCACTGGGACACGATGTCCAGCGTGCTCAACCTAAAGGAAGGGAGCCTTATTTGGCTCACAGTTTAAGTGACTTCAGTCTTCAGTCAGCTGGCTCCAAGGTGGAAACCGCATGGGGCAAGGGCATGGCGGAGGGCAGCTGCTCACCCCATGGCAGCCAGGAAGCAGAGGGATGGGAGGAGCCAGGGGCAAGAATCTGTCCTTCTCGACCATGACCCCAGCGACCAGACTCCTTCCGTCAGGCCCACATGCTAATAGCACATTCACCTCTAAACTCATCTTGGACCAATCCACAAACACGGATTACACCCTAGGATGCAGTCACCTTTGAAAACCCCACCTCTGAACACATGAGATTTTGGGGGGGATGTTTTAGATGTGGGGGGACTTGGAATTTGCCTCCAGGCAGTCCGGCTCTAGGGTACGTTTATACTTGTCATCTCTGTGGTATGCTGAGTCTCACCTTTAAGACATCACTGGAAAAGTAACTGGCAATGTTTTGAGGGCCACTTTGAGGCTATGATGGGGGGACATAGAGACAGAGACCAATCAAGGAGCACTCAGCGGCACATTTCTAAGACACAGCAATGATCATGGGAAGGGAGGGGAAGAGATAGGTGTGACGAGTGTCACTGAACTAAGATGGCAGGTTTGGTGTCTGCCCCATTGAGACTCGGTGGAGGGAGGAGAGAAAAGAGGGTCGATAAACGATTGGGACTAAAGTCTGTCCCTTCCCATACCTGGTCCTTCGCCGAGGCAAGCACACCGGCACTGAGCATCTGGGAATGGAAGCCCTTGCTGGGGTTTGAAAAGATGCCCAATACTGCGAATGGCTCGAAGTTCAAGTACAGCGGACCTCTTCCCAGAAGGTCCCCAGACTAATTCCAAACCGTAACATGAGCCTCTCTGTCTGTTTCCCTGCTCTCCATCCCCCCCACCATTCATTCTGTTTCTCCCTATTCACATGAAATGCAGAACGGTTCCATAAAATGTATTTTCTCTTGTGATTTGGCCTCAGCAAGATTGATCCACATCCTCCAGATACCACTCTCCAGCACCAAGACTCAACCAAGAATGTTGTGTGCAAGAGGAATTCTGGTGTCCGGGGTGAATTTGACACATCTGGTGCTGCATCACAGAGTTAAAGGCCTTTCTCTACATCTCATGCTCTACTGCAGAGGGTCACTCGCCCCCCGGATGTCCCTGTTGCTGTCCTCAGCTGTGGACTGGTGCACTTGTGTGTTCACTTGCTATTTTAATTTATAAACTAACTCTTACTCCTTAGCATGGGTGGACAGTCACGCAAGGAGTGCATAGAAATGCAGGGATCCACACTTCCTTCCTGAAGGTCCTTTTTAGTAGGTCTGGCATAAGGCCAAGCTATCTCCCTGTAACACCTTCCAATGCTCAGCCCCTGTTCCAGATGGATTGGAGAAGTGGTTCTCACGCCCCGAGGAGAGGCAGGACTGAAGTAGGCAGTAGGGACACTGCTCTAACCCTCCAGCTCTGGCACAGCCAGCCACCCAGAGCCTGTGCCACCAGCCCCAGGATGAACACTGGACATCATGGTGTGCTCACCCAGTAACCACATGAAGCAGATGCTACTGTTACCTCTGCCCTGCAGGATATGCTGGCTGGGAGTGATCAACCTGCTCCAAGTTTCACAGCTAGTGCTCAGCCTTCATTGACTCACCCCTTCCTTCGTGCACCTCCATATGCCAGGCACTATTCTAGGTGCCAGTGGGCGGCAGAGCAAGGATATGAACTCAGAGCTCTGCGTCCATGCTCGGTGACCTCATGTCTTACTAAAACTTCACGGAGATGGATTCACAGTCACAGACACATGTCAAGGCAGGAAGCTCCATCTTGCTGAATCTGGTGGTGTTTCTCTCCTGCCTGGAAGTAGTTAGCACTGCCCCCTTCGAGGTAGGGCCACACCAGCTCTTGCACAGCTCTCCCTCCAGGAACTTTGACCATGTTCTGAGAACACAGCATACTGGCTCCATCCAGCCACTGGAGTTAGCTGCTGCCACCCTCCTGGGGTGGTGTTCCCTCCTCTGTCTGCTGATTCCTGTCCTGAAGGCCACCTTGGGCTCTTCGCCCTTCAAAGCCTGCCTTCCTGTCTTCCCCCTGCCACCTACCCAGCAGAGAAGGTACCACCATGTGTCCCTGCACCCGCAGTTTGCAGGCTCTCATTGCCACACCTGGTGCATCTTCTTTATCACCCCCCCCAAACTGGACTTTCAGGTCCCTGAGGACAGGGACAAGCTTGTTAGAGTTGGAGCACCGGGGAGCCTCAAAGAAGTCAGTCTGTGAACGGTGAGAGCTTCATCCATCCAGCTGCACCACATAGGCTGCTGGCTTTTGAGAATGGAAGGCTCAGCAAATGCAGTAGTGTGTTGTGTGAGCGTGTGAGTGTGTGTGTGTGTGTGTGTGTGTGTGTGTGTGTGTGTGTGTGTGCACATGCGTACCTGCATGCATGCACACACATCTGCATGTGCATGTATGTATGTACATGTTCGTGTGTCAGCTGCATATGTTAAAAAGGCAAACATTTTTCCCCAAGCATTTCCAACAGCACAGTAGCAATAGACACTATTTTAAACCCGTGGATAATTTGATCTTAATAATATGGTGTGCAGAGGCACTAATAAGTTTACAAATTTTCCAGCAACACTAAACACATATGTCTTAGAAGATGCTACCCTGTTCTCTGCTTATTGTAGGGCTGGGGACTTAGGTAATTGTGAATAATTAAGAGGGAGTGACCAAATAGTGACTCATGGATGCCTCCAGAGACATCAGCAGACACAGCGAGTGTTCAGGGGGCTGAGGAAATGCTGAAAGCTGGGGTAGGGGGTAAGACTGCGGGCATCTTCTTTTTTTAGCTGAGAGGGACCCAGCTACACACATCATGAAAGCTGGAAAATTGCTCTCTCTTACCTGCAAAGGCTAATAAGAATCCCTGTGGAGGCTCTGAGGGTCTCAGAAGGAAAGTGCTGTGTAGCAATGGGACTTCTGCTGGCTGCACCTCATGCTGCGGTGGTGGCATAGCATTGGCGTGGGCCTCGCATCCAACAGTTTGCAAAGCTCTCAGCTTGGCTCTGCCACTCAACAGCTAAATGCCATCTTGCTAGGTACCGTGGGTGTCCCTTGGCTTCTTCACTGCAGAGTGTGGGAAATCCCTGCCTCAAGGGTGTCGTGCAGCATCCACACGCTTGTGGGCGGCCCCAGCGGATGCCTCTCACACAGTAGGTGCACAGTTCTTATGCATTTGTTTCCTTCCCTACCTCCTTCCTTTGCTAGTGAAGAGAGTGCTTTCATTGAGGCCGTTTGTGACTGGGACATTTTCTGGCTTGGAGGAGGTACTTGATCAATATTTGCTCAAGAAAGGATCAAATAATCCAGAAATATTCCTTGCTACTTAATCAAGAAACTCAAGCACAGAGAAGCAGAGTAAGACAGCTGAGGCACACAGCAGGTAATCAGGAAGCTGCCCTTCGTCCTGACGGGAGTGGAATTCCCAAGGGCCAGGCCTTCTGACGGGACCAAATAACCCATGGGGTTGGGCTCTCGTCCTTGACCTTTGTCCTGAAGGTGCATTGATTTGCCAGAATATTTATCTTAAAGAGGGAAAACAAACACCTGGAAATGGAGGGAGTGTGACTGCCTCGTTACAGGGTTACTGGGATAAAATGAAACTGCTTCTGTGATGTGTGTTTAGGTAGATTAATTTCATATTTGATTACAAATCCCAAGGTAAAGGGAAAATAAATATGTTCATACAGGCGAGGGATTCCCAAAGGGAGGAGAAGGAGAAAGTCATTGGTTAATTCTCTGAGGGTCACTGTCCCCAGCTGAGTCTAAGTTGTGTCCTACTGTGTCGTCCAGGGTGAAGATCTCAGGAGGGGCCACAGAGCACCCTCCAAATGGCCCCTCACTGAGCATGGCACCCACACCCTGCATGCTCTGCAGACTCGTGGGTTTCTCTCCCCGGCTTCACTCCCACCTACGAGCCAGATTTCCTGCGCTCAGCCCCAGCCGTACTGCCGACACCCTCATCCCCACCATTCTGCATCTGCAGGGAAATACTGATCAATCCTAAAAGCCCCGCTGAAAGATATAAATCCCCCTCAGCCCCTTCCTTGACAGGAAATGACTGTTTCCTCTACAGTCCCAAAGCCCTTGGTAATCTTCTTGTTCCATTCACCAAAATCTGCATTTTAGTAAGCTGACACTTATTTGTGAGTGGGTTTGACGTCCCCTCTGAAGCTGTAAATCTCCTGTTGGCCTCTCAGCTTCAGCACCCTGCAGTCTCAAGAAGCATTTAAAGAAGGTGCATGGATGGGACCCAGCCAGGTGGCTCCCTACAGCCACCACCTGTAGCAGAGTTCTCTGCGATGGTGAAAAAGGCGATTTGCTCATCTAGAGTGGGGGAGCTACTCAGAGGTACTTTTCCACAACTAGGCAGGGCCAACAGCCACTTCTGAATGGTACATCTGCTTTCCCACTGCTGCTGGCTCCCTGCAGAGAGTTACTGGGGGTTGGAGGTTACAGGAACCCTGCAACCCACAGAATATGAGCACCAGTGATTCCGCCAAGGTGATGACAAGTCTGGGCATCAGCTCACACTGTCTTCTTTTGCTGTAACCAGTGACAACCCATGGGGGCCATGCAGGTCCGCTAGTAAAGGCAGAGCCTCTGTGGCCTGGTGTCTGAATGTCCTCTCAGCATGCAGGCGGGGCAAAGGAGTTAGAAACCTCCCTGGATTAAATTGCTGGGGTTTTGCAGGGTGAAACACAAAGCAAGGATTCCAGCACCCCTTCCTAGCCTACTGTGACCACTAAATGTCAGTGCTGTTCCTAGGACGGTGGGTAGCAGGGTGCTCGGAATTTCCTAGGTGTTGATAGAGCTACTTCCTGTCCCTGTCTGCCCATCCGAACTTGAGGTGGCCCCTTAGGAGATCCTGTAATGTGGCAGAGGGAAGCCCAGAACCGAGTGCGGATGGAGGATTCAGAAAGGGTTTCCAACAGGTGGCGCCATTCTGAGTGGGGCCAGGAAGCCACCTCGTGGGGGAGACTGGGTGCTCTGTGGGGATGCAGAAGTGGGGAACAGAGGGGTGTCCCCGATTTGGTAGCTTAGCTTGTGGCCCGGCTGGCCTCTCTTTCAGAATGGTAGCAATCAGTCCTAGCCTGAAAGTGGGGACAGGGGACAGCAGCCAGAGAGGAATCTCTGGATGTCGCTATCACCCCAGGGGAGAGGTTTATACGGGTGCTGGCAGGATAAAAGTTCGTAAGAGAGGGTGAAGCTTAGGGGGGGTGGGAGGGGGATGTCACATTTAATCCTATTTGTCCTGTGACAGTCTTCCAAAACCAGACAAAGAAAATCGTATGTAACGCCCGGTCCCCCACACACTATCCGGGGAGTCTTTATGCTCCTTTGTGAAACTTCATGCACACTCGGCTGCACAGATTTTCAGAAGGACAAAAGCCGTTTTAACAGTGTTCATGAGGGTGATGGGCGAATCATAATCTTATAACCAAAACGGTTTGCTCATTCGTGTGAGCTATTGAGAGCTGAGGCTCTTCGTAGGTAGAGAAGAAAAGGACTTGAAATTGCTCGCCACCCACTCCTCCACAGGAGTGCCGCGCAGGGAGGCGGGAGCCCCCCGCTGCAAATTCCTCGGAAAGCAGTTGCTTTGTCAACCCCAACACTGGGCCACTTGTCAACAGAGCCGAGGGACGTGCGGGGCCTGGAGGCGGCAGCTGCCCCCCCCCCCCGGCCGCCGTGCTTTTCTTCTGGGCTTCCGGAGGAGAACCGAACCGAATTCTGGCTTCTTGCTCCTGCGTGCCCAGGCCTCCCATCCTTCCTGAGGGCTCCGGAGTCCCAGCGGCTGACTTGGCAGCTTATTTGGGGACGTAAAGAACTTGAAATAACTGAAAGCCTGTTGGAAACGGCACCAGGTAAATACCGTTGGCACAATAACGTCAGGAAGGGGGGTATAATAACGTACCAGTGTCCTTCCACCATAGTTTAAAAGGGCTTCATTTGTTGGTAGAGGGCTGTGCCTGAACTATGGGCTGGAGCTGGGTGGCAGAAAACAGTCTCAGCAATGACAACAGTCGAATTCACAATGCCCTTTGAACTCGCAAAGCACATCCCACAAGTACGCCTCTGGAGCCCTGCAGCACTGAAGGTCGGGGCAGGTGATTTGCTCTTGAACAGATTCACTGCACAGGTACAGGCTGTGAGGCCCCGAATTGGGGGAACCCAGGGCAACAGCTGGTAGGGTTCTCTAGCTTCATGTCTTTCTTCTTTCCCTCTGTGGTGTTGGAGTTTGAACCCAGAACCTTTGCACTGAACCACATCCCCGGCCCTTTTTTATTTTTAAAATTTGAAGTAGGGCTTATTAAGTCACTAAATTGCCCAGGATGAGTTGTTTAAACTTTTGATCCTCTGCCTCAGCCTCCCAGAGTGCTGAAGTTATAGGCACATACCATCACATACCACCAAACCAAAAATAGAAACCATACTAAAGCCCAAATCAAAATATAAGAAGAAAAATAAGAAAGATATACACTCAGTGATTAAAAAAGAACTTGAGAGTCAGGCATGGCAACATATGTCTGTGGTCTAAGCATTCTAGGAGGTGGAGGCTGAGTCAGGAAGACCACTACCATTTCAAGCTGGCCTGCATTACATAGTAAGCTCAAGACCAGCCTGAACAATATGGAAAGATCCTGTCTCAAAAAAACCAAACCAAAATCAACCAACAAACAAAAAAGATGCGAGTAGTATTGAGAAAATGCTTTATATTTCTAAAGAAATACATTGTTTTTTGTCTCCCCCCCTGAAACCATAATATGATTGGGGGATGAGGAGCAGGCTTCCTCCAGGGAGAAGGGAAGGGGGGTGGGTTCTGGAGACAGCGGGGGAAGGCAGTGTTGGGCTGCGCAGGGACAATGGTTCAGGGCTGGGGAAGAAAAGGCTCTGAGACAAATGTGGGGGGGGGGCAGACCTCAAAGCCCAGGATGTGTTGTAATTTGATTCAGGAGGCAATCAGGAGCCTGTGGGTCTTTCCAGGAAGCGTATGTCAGCAGCCAGCCACTTGCAGGTGATTCTTTCTGCACCCCAAACTGTGGAAAAGGGGCCAAGGGCAGGCAGCTGGGGAACACTGGAGGAAGAAGTGATCAGACAAACTCTGTCGAGGAGAACCAGGCTGTTGCCAATTCCTTTACAGAGGTGTTGGGGGGGCATGTTGGGTTCTGCTAAGAGACACAGAGGGTGAGCTATAAGGATGCTGGTGCCCAGCAGTCTGGGTCTCATCCAGGAGGGCTGGGGAGCGCGACACCCACTCGCCATGGTGCGGTGAGGGTGTGGACAGAGCTCTAGAAACCCGCCGGGAAGGGACAGTTCACCCAAGAGAGACATAGGAGGGCACTAAGAGGTACAGATGAGCTCTCCGTCCTGCACCTTCCAACCACCAGGAACTCGGGCTCTGGGGCTGGGGCCCTGGGTGGCTGTGGTTTTCTGAAAGCTCCTCAGACAGTTCTAATGTAGCCGGGGTTGAGAAAGGCCGTTAAAAATCAGAAGTGGCAGGGACCACAGCAGTCTTTAAAGAAGGAGCGGACATTGTCCAGGCAAAAAGGTCATGGAGCTGACCAAGGAGCAGAGATGATGACAGAAGCAGCAGCTTCAGAGGAGCCCAGGGTGGCTGGAGGCTCCGGGTCCAAGAGAGCCAGTGCGAAGGGAAGCTAGGGCTGGGGGGGTGGGGAGGGGGAGGGGGAGATGGGAGGGTGGGGGAGAGGAAGAGAGGGGTAGGAGACCGTCGCAAAAACACTGCACTGTGACACACAGAAAGTGTTTCAAGGAGTGACTGATAGACCTGTGTTTTCTAACAGCTCTGGAGGTGGACGACAAGTACAGAGACAGGCAAGAATTTCTAGCTTCTGTATTAACTCCTTTGGGTCATGAACCCCTTTGTCCATAGTGCAGTCACCCGCCACACACTGACATTTCCATCAACAACAGGTCACGTATATGAGACCATCTGGTGGGAAACCATGATTAGGTTTAACTGGACTCAAGAATCAAGCAGGACGACCACGGTGTGACGCTGTATGGCATGGTCCTGTAAGATTATATGGGTCTGAAAAATCCCTATTGCCTAGATTTTGCTGTCTTTTTATGTTCACATATGTTCAGATACACACACACACACACACACACACACACACACCCCACTGGGCTCAAGTTGCCAACTGTACCTGGCTTAGCATTGAGCTATGCAGGTATGGAGACCAGAAAAGGTTACACACACAGCCCGAGTATGCAGTGGGTTGTGCCATCCAGGTCTGTGTGAGTGCACCCTGCCACATCCACACAATGGCACACTTACCAGTGACACACACACTTCTGAGATCATGTGGCTTTTGTGGAGCAGAGCCACCACCAGCAAGCGCGTTCACTTGGTAGCCCCAGACACAATTGTCTTAATTCCTCATGAAATTTCTGTTTTTACTTATTTATTTTGCAGCGTTGGGGTTGAACCCATGCCCTCCTACATGCTAGGCAAGTGCTCTGCCACTGAGCAATATTTCCTGTACTTTTCATTTATCTTTTGTTTGTTTGTAGCAGGGCCTACTTCCTTTCCAAAGTACCAAAGTTTCTGGTTGTCTTGAAATGAAATGATTTCAAGAATGTCCTCTCAAATCCAGAATAAAATCCACTTTCTTACTGTTTGTACACTTCAGGCAATGTAAAAATACTAAGGTAGGCATTTTATGATTTTTGTTATTATTATTATTATTTTGTTTTACTGTGCTAGGGATCAAACCCAGGACCTTTTGTGCTCCACGTTTTGACCTACATCACTAGCCCTACTTTACTGAGACAGAGTCTTACCATGTTTTCCCAGGCTGGCCTTGAATGCCTGGGCTCAAATGGTCCTCCTGCCTCAGCCTCCTGAGAAGCATGGTGGCAGCACTGGCACAGGCCACCACCCCCAGCCAAGGCAGACCTTTTAAATGGCAGTGTTAGCACATGGAGTCGATTTTGGTGTCTTGTGCTAGGCTGAGCTCTGAATGGGATAGTTCCTTCCTTTTCTTTGACCTACTCCTGTCTTCCTTAAGTGCCCTTAATGTTAAATTGAAGTTTATTTTCACTATCTATACTTGTCACAAAATAATCTTATTTCTATTTTGAAGTTAAAAATGAGCTGAGTTGAGTTCATATTTAACTCTTTCTAAAATCTGGAGCCTAGGTTGCATCCCGCATGTCCGGTTTTACATTTTTGCTCCCTTTTTCTCCTCTGCGGCTCTGCTAACACAAAGCACACCAACGCTGACCCTGTTTCCGGACGATAGGAAGAGTTTCATGGTGGTCAGAGCTGCAGAAGGCCTGTTTTACAGGTGTTTGGTTTATTTTTAGACTCAGAGGATGGATTTTTTTCTCGAGCATTCACTGAGTGCCCACTGAAGACCCAGCCCATGGGGCACAGGGATGAAGTTTTTCTCTGAACAAACCACCTTTTCTCAGGGACTGTAAGATACATGTGGGGAGCAGATTATTCTTCCTACTTTTACACAACAGCGCTGGAACCTGGAAGGGTTAAGGGATTGAGGTGAAACAGGAGTGGGTCCAAAAAGATCAACCCGTCCTTGGAGTGGTGCTCAAATCAGGCCCTTCTGTGCCTTGTTTCAGTCACCCGAGTCACTAAGGGGTTGATGGCAGCTAATAATGTCCATGACTGTGACAGAAACATTGACATTTCCGTTATATCTTGAGCCATTAAAGCGTGGACTGAAAAAAATGATAAAACCTAGTGAGGCATTTGTTTAATGCAGGGGAGCACGTATTACATCCTCATCCGTTTCCTGTTAAAAAAGAAAACAAGTGAATCAATGTTTTAGTAAAACATTTTCTTTGAAAGCTTCTCACTTACAAATGCTTAAAGGGTATTAATTGAGCCAGTGACTATTAAATTCCATATGAAATCTGGGAAACTGAGGTGGGGGAATCATGAGTTCAAGGCCAGCCTTGGCATCTTAGCAACCTGAGACAGAGAGAGAGAGAGAGAGAGAGAGAAACAAATAATAGTAAACAAAACAAACAAACAAATAATAAACAAAATTTATTTTAAATGTGAACATTTCTAACAGGGGTGATGATTTTATATTTTCATATAATTATTCTAAAACTTTGAAATGCCTTAAAAATATCAAATAGTACAATACTAAAATCTTACACTGTAGGGACTCTTTCTAATGAAACAAAGGCCAGTGTTTTGTACATTAAAAGTTCTCACCATACCCTTAAGGGATCCTGTATTTCTTTATACCCTGATTCACTCTTAAAATTCACTGAAGAATAAATAGGCAACAGAAAACCTTCTGAGCTCTGGAACAGACACACAGTTACTTTTCCTTCTTACTTATTCCTATGTTTTCGTCTTCTTTGCAATAAGTTTTCCACTTTCCCATAAACAGAAGTGCTTCCTATAACCTTCTTAAAGTAGCCAAAGTGCAACTTACTCGTTTCCTACTTAATATGTTTCAAAGTTGAAATGTTACAGAGGCGATCAGGGACTCCACCCTATTTCCTACTACCCTCTGATCAATGTTTGTATTATTCTACCTTAGTTCCTGGGTATTCTTTTTTTAAAAAAACATACATTTTATATTTAGAACCACCTGAATTAACATCCTGAATTAAAATCCTAGTGCTATCCCTCTTGGGCTGTGTGATTTGGGCCAATTCCTTAACTTCCCTGCATCTTGGCTTCCTCATGGACAGGTCGAGCACACCATTTATCCCCAGGAGAGTGGTCAAACGAAATGACAGTGAATGCAAGACTAGCCCAGTGCCAGACACAGACTGAGTTCTTCATGAGGCAAGCTTTCCTCTCTCTGCAGGAGGGAAACAACTAAACAGAAAAACAAAAACCTTCTATGGGTACTGTCCTTCCCAGCTTTTCTGCTCTGTGTCACAGGTCTCGCTTACGATTTTGTGGTGCATTAACTAATGGTCAACTTGTAACACCCAGCTGAACTAAATCAGCATGGTGCTGGGTGGGGAAGGTGTACCTGAGTATTCTTGCCAACAGTATGAAAAGAGAACTGGAGGGGAAGATGGTGTGCTGTTGATTCTCCTGAAGCAGCTTGTCATGTTGGTTTTCCTGATATGAACTTACCTATTCTTATTATTGGAAAACTCAGGACCTCATTGTCATTGAGAATGGCTGTAGTTCACTCTAGGGGAGCTCTGGTCCTTACCTGGAGCATGGATTCCTGGCTGCAGTGCAGATCCCTCAGCCTGCTGGCACAGTCCTTTCATCCCACTAGAGCAGACTTTCTAGCTTCCACCACTGATGTTTGGGCTTTCCCAGTGCAGATCCTTGATACAGACTTGCCTGAGACATTGTCATGACTCAAGGCCTCCAGCAGGACTTGTGCAGGACACTGCTATAGAATCAAGCCTCTCAGCTACATTCGTTGGCTCTCTCCTGTGCAGACAACTGTCCTGCACTCTTTTGCCTTTGCCTCTTGGGGTGAATATTATAGAATAATTCTATCAATTATGTGTCCTTTATTAAATCTTTTCCCTTGTAAACCCTGACCACAACAGACTCCTCAGACCAAGCCAGAGCCCTTGAAGTGTACACCAGGAGCTGGTTCTTATCTCCGCTCTCTAGACGAAGCGGAGCTATAGTAACTCTCCTCTCCTTTGGGAAATGCTAACAGAACCTTGGCAGTTTGGGATAAACATTTTAACAGTCAATTTGGTTGCAGTTCAGTCATTTAATAGCTCAGTTAAGTACATTTAACTGCATGAAAGTTCTGCTTTATTATATCTTTTTACAATAGTAAACGTTAAAGATGATCTTATAAAGTGGCCCACCACCGTGGTTATAAGGGATAAATCTGGACTAGGATGGGCTCTTCTGGCCAGCTTCTCCTTCTCTTGAGAACCCAACTTTCCTGGGGCTACAACCAAATGTTCTGACCCAATTCACCTCTTCTTTCCTCAACTGGAACTGACTGGCCCAAGAGAGGGCACATGAAGAAGAGTGTTTTTTTGACACGCTGGCTTTCCCTGCCCACAGCAGCTCCGGAGATAAGAATTCATCCAATCACTATTAACTGGAGGCAGGGAGCAACAACCTGGGGTCCCCAAGAAGCCTGGGGCATGTTAGCCAGCACCACTGTAAAGAATTCAGCAGAATTCTGCATGAATTTCCTTACAGATGGTCAACATCAACACATAATTGATGAATAAATAAATAAATAGCAGCTGGTTGCAAAGACTGCCTAAATATATGTTTTTTTTTTTTTTTTTTTTTTTGGCGGTACTGGGGATTGAACTCAGGATCCTGCGCTTGCTAGGCAGGCGCTTATTCCACTGAGCTATATCCTCAGCTCCTGCCTAAATATAGTTAGGGATCTAAAATCAGTGGACAATTTCTAGGTTGTAGTGATACTGGTAACTTTTACCTTTTGCTTTTCAAGTTTTTAACCAAGAACAGGTACACCTACCCCATTTTTTAAAGTCAGAAAAACACTTCTTTAAAAAGAATGACACTCAGATGCAATAATGATCTAAATTTTTGTTTGTTTGACTTTTGTGCTTTACATCCAAAGATAAAGAAATGTTTTACTTTGTGTTTCCTCAGTATAAAGTTTAATGTAGATAATAAATATTTGCTGTCACGAGATTTGCTATTATATATTGCATTTATATAAGGCCCTGTCATTCTTGATTGAAAAAGAAAAATTATACAACTATAAAATATTAAATGGAACTTGTAGAACACAGGAATTAAAAAAAACACAAATACTCAATGTGTCAGTATTAATCATGAGTAACTGAATACATTTTTCTTACTCTTTTGTTTCTTTCAATTCAGGGCAGTGCTTCTCCATTCCAGTGCAACTTGTTCTAGGCGCAAAGCAGGAGGACTGTATTGGATCTCTGAGTTTTCATTTTGAGAGGTCTAATTCATTAAGGGCAATAGGGTCTGAGGCAGCCAGGATCCTTTTGAAACCCTGAAAGTATATTTCCCATTCGGATACCAGATGCAGAAACTGGGAATGTTGGAAGAGCAGAGGTCTCTGTTGTCCCCCTGGGGTGCAAGGTGGTGCTTGGTAGTATCTGGAATGGTGCATGGTGTGCTCAGGGTATGGGGCCAGGAGTATTGGAGAGTCCTCGCCTTGTGGATGTGTCTGGAGACCCCAGTGCTGCCTTGCAGCCATGGGCCTGGAGGGGCATGAGACCCCAGTGACTGAGTTAATCCTCATCTCTGTGCAGACGCCTGGGTCACAGTCAGAACGAGCCATGCTCCTCCAGGATACTCAAGGTTGGGTTGTGCCCCTCCTCCTTCCGTTCATGGATTGAAATCCTAACCTCCAGCACCTCTGAATGCAACTCTATTTGGAGACAGCAACTTTGAAGAGGTTATTGCATTTCACTGATCTCATCAGGGTGGGCGCTAGTCCCACATGGCTGGTGCTCTTAGCTGGAGAAATGAGGACACAGACGCACACAGAGGAGGACCAGGTGACGGCACAGCAAGAAGGTGGCCATCTGTAAGCCAAAGAGTGGCCTCAGGACAAACCAGTCCTGCTGCCTCCCGAGCTTGGGCTTCCAGCCTCTAGAAGTGTGAGGAAATAAGTGACAGTTGTTGAAGCCACCCAGCCTGTCCTATTTGATCACTGCAGCCTCACAACTAACACATGCTCAATGGCCCAAGTAAGACCACAGGACATCATCAGTGAAGGAGCAGGAGATGTTGCTGATCTCATCATATCAGGCTTGGAATAGAAATCCAATTGTGCGACTGAAACTAAAACCACGCCTTTGTTCTTCCACACCTAAATTTGAGCTCCATGATTTAAATGATTAGTTCTGCCATGTTGTTTCATGTTGATTTTGCTGTCTTATGTATTGAGGAATATGTTTTTATTTCCACTATGTTATTCTTTGTTTTTTATGCATCTTGGTTAGAATTTATTGTTTTGTGACTCATGGGAGGTTGTTCCATATCATTTTTCACTGCTTTTATTTCTTCTTTCCAGGAAGTTTGGCTGTACTGATTTCTGTCTATAGGGTCCAAAACCACACACACACACACACACACACACACACACACACACACTGTTCTGTAGGAAATCTTCACAAAGAAGTTCCATGATTGAGAAGAGACCTGAGAAAGGAATTCGGAACCAAATCTAGTTTGCAGCTGATCCAGCTGATAGGAAACAGAACAAACCAAAAATAAACAGCAAAATCAATGGAAGAGGCTTTCAGACTTTTGTGATTTTATCAGCAGATGGCAAGTGTAATTTAATGTGCACAAACTAACAGTTAATTGGAGAGTAAGAAAGACAGTCCAGTGATGTGTCTAGGCAGAAAATAATCCTCTAACACACAGATCAAGAAAAGGATTTAGAGATTATTCTTGAAAAATCATTAAAACTATCAGCCTAGTAGTACATAGTTCAAGGAACAAAGGCAAACACAGTGTTAGTAAAGATAATGCACAAAACCTGGAGGTACCACCTGTTATTCTGAAAAAGATTTGCGTGATCTACTCAGGAATATTATCCTCTTAGCAATTGTTATGCAAAAAAGTGATAAAGAATAGTAAAACACAAGAATCAAACTTATCTACTCATACAAGGGGGAAAAACACGGCAACGCTGTCCAGAGCCAAGAATGTAGGGGAACGTGTGACCCTTTTTGGTAAAGCTTTTGGGTATGATGAGACTACAGCAAGACTGGAAGGTGCTCAGAGGTTTCACACACACACACACACACACACACACACACACACACACACACACACAGTCTGTTTCTCTTCAGCCACCAAAGAGATCCATGATGTAGACAGTTCTGCTTCCTTCTTAACCTGAGAATTCCCGGGGGCCAGGGCTGTGTCTGACTCAGCCTGGCATCCTTCCTGCACCGCAGCTGGCAGATTACTTTTCCCCGTTAATACTGGTTGAAAATGTTGAAATGAAGGAGCCCGTTGCTGAGCATGCCCGGCTGGCTATGTTTTACTTGGGGGCCACCATACCACAAAGAGACCTGCCTATGCCCAGCCTCACTAAGCCCAGTCTGCACGCGTGGAGAGTGAATTAATCCCACCTCTGTTTTGTGCAGCCCTGTGTTTTCTGACGGCTCAGCACCCCACCCCCTCCCCCTGCTTTCACTTAACTTTTTTAGCATCCAGAAGAGGAATTTCTGGTTGGGTTTGCTTTTTCCTTCTCATCCCAGTTTGTTTTGTTCTTTGCTTTACTTTGTTCTTTCACC